>CM035096.1:70210989-70452400 GCA_020205505.1 Panax japonicus
TGTGTTTATTGTATCAGGCAAAATGCCGCCGAGAAGAGTGCAACGTAATCAAGGTGCGAACGTAAATCAACCGGAGGGAGGTCTGGTTAACGCGATGCAGGAGTTTGTTAATTTATTAACAGCCGCCTTTAATAGAACAGGGGCTAATATCCCCGTAAATCCAGGAGTAGCACGAGTTACTACCTTTAAGGATTTTAAGAGTGTAGGTCCGCCGGAGTTCAAAGGAACTACGGACCCAATCGAAGCCCAAACGTGGGTTAAGGAGATAGAGAAGGCATTCGTAATTGCAAATGTTGATGAGGCCCAAAAGGTTGCCTTTGCAACCTATATGATGAAGGGAGAGGCCAATTTTTGGTGGGAAGCCAATCAGGCTAGGGTCGGGATAACGACTTTAATGTGGGATAGATTCAAGGAGATATTCTTCGAGAACTATTTTCCCACGAGCATGCAGGGAAGGATGGAGATGCGGTTTTTAGAGCTAAAACAAGGGGAAATGACGGTTCCCCAATACGCTGCCAAGTTCAATGAACTGGCTAGGTTCGCTCCACACCAAGTGGATACCGAGGTGAGGAAGGCGAGACGGTTCGAGCAGGGCTTGAAACCCTGGCTCTATAACCGTATATCAGTATTCCAAAGTACTTCTTTTGGGATCGTTTTAGAGAAGGCGATAATCGCCGAAGGTGGTAGTGAGGCGTTGAGCCAATACCACAAGGAAAAGAGGAATAAGGGGAAGGTTGACGGGAGAGTCAAGATTGAGGGAGCCAGTGGGAGTGGCGAGGGTCAGAAGAGGAAGGTAATTAACTCTGAGAATACCGGAGTGAAGCAAGGAGACCCAAAGAGAAGAATGGAGGCCTGCAAGACCTGTGGAAAGACTCATTTAGGAGTCTGTCTCAAGGGGAAGGCCGTCTGTTACAACTGCGGACAGGAGGGACACATTGCGCCAAATTGTCCGAGTCCGAAAAAGAATCATGGATGCTTTGTGTGTGGATCAACCGACCACATGGCAAAGAACTGCCCGAAGAAGGGGACGGACGGGAATCGGGGCACTAATAGCGGTAAGTTAGCTATTGGGGGTCCAGCTCAGCAGGGTAGGCCGATGGGTCGTACCTTTAACATGACAGTTCAGGATGCGGTTGCATCAGGGGATGTCGTTGCAGGTATTATCCCGATCAATGATATCAATGCGTACGTGCTGTTTGATTCAGGTGCTACCTGTTCATTTATAGCATGCAGTTTTGCAAGACGATTAGGACTACTTCCCGAAAAGTTACCTATACCTGTAAATATTAAGGTAGCAAACGAAGATATAATTCCTATTGAAGATGTTCATAGGAGTTGTTATATAGATATACGGGGTTGTAAATTATCGGTAGATTTATTACCAATAAAGTTAGAAGAATTCGATGTAATTCTTGGAATGGATTGGTTAGTAAACCATGGGGCAATAATAGATTGTCAAAAGAAGTGTGTGAACATTAAGACGTTAGAACAACCTCGGGTAGTATTTTATGGGAATAGATCGCCGAGACGTTCGTGTTGTCTAACCATGACACAAACTAGAAAATTATTAAGGAAGGGATGCGTAGGATATCTGTGCCATGTTGTTGATACCGAAAGAGTGGTAGCAACCATGGAACAAATACCTATAGTGAGGGAATTCGCCGATGTATTTCCGAGTGAATTACCTGGTCTTCCGCCGGATAGGGAGACAGAATTTGTGATAGACATTGTGCCAGGAGCGGCACCAGTTTCCAGGGCACCGTATCGTATGGCACCAGTAGAGATGAAGGAGTTGATGGTGCAGTTACAAGAACTGTTGGATAGGAAGTACATTCAGCCGAGTGTGTCACCGTGGGGAGCACCGGTACTGTTTGTCAAGAAGAAGGACGGATCGTTAAGACTTTGTATCGACTACAGAGAGTTGAACAAGTTAACGATAAAGAATAAATACCCATTGCCCAGGATCGATGATCTCTTTGATCAGCTGAAAGGGGCTAATTATTTTTCTAAAATAGATTTACGAACGGGGTATCATCAGTTGAAGGTTAGGAAGGAGGACGTGCCAAAGACAGCATTCAGGACTCGTTATGGTCATTACGAGTTTTTAGTGATGTCATTTGGGTTGACAAATGCACCAGTTGCATTCATGGATATGATGAACAGAGTGTTCAAACAATATTTGGACAAGTTCGTCGTGGTGTTTATAGATGATATTCTAGTCTATTCTAAGACGCCAGAAGATCATGATGAACACCTTAGATTAGTGTTGGAGACATTAATGAAGGAGAAGTTGTATGCGAAATTCACAAAGTGTGAATTTTGGTTAGAGAAGGTGCAATTTTTAGGTCATGTCATTGACCATGAGGGGATTTCAGTGGATCCAGCGAAGGTAGAAGCCGTGATGAATTGGGAACAACCAAAAACGCCGACTGAGGTGCGGAGTTTCCTAGGGTTAGCGGGTTACTATCGTAGATTTATCCAGGATTTTTCAAAGATAGCTACTCCGTTGACTAATTTGACGAGGAAGACGGTGAAATACACTTGGACTGACAAGTTTGAGGACAGTTTCCAAGAACTAAAGAAGAGGTTGAGTGAGGCACCTGTGTTGTCATTACCCGATGACACAGGAAATTTTGTAGTTTATAGTGATGCTTCACATAGAGGACTTGGTTGCGTGCTCATGCAGCATGGCAAGGTCATTGTGTATGCATCTAGGCAGTTGAAGGATTATGAGAAAGTTTACCCTACTCATGATCTAGAACTAGCCGCAGTAGTTTTTGCTCTAAAGATATGGAGACATTATCTTTATGGAGAAAAATGTGAGATATACACGGACCATAAAAGTCTAAAATATATCTTCACACAGAAGGAGTTGAATATGAGGCAGAGAAGATGGCTGGAGTTGATAAAGGATTATGACTGTGAAATCCTGTATCACCCTGGAAAAGCCAATGTAGTTGCCGATGCCTTAAGTAGAAAGGGTCGGGAAAAGTTGTCTTTGTTAACGGCTCAAACTGAGTTAATAACAGAGATGGCTAGGATGGAGTTAGAGGTGAAACTTCCCAGTGAAGAAGAAGGACCGATGTTGTTTGCAATGGAGATGCAACCAACTATCATAGAGAGAGTTAAGGAGGTGCAACTCAAAACTGATGAGTGTGACCGGATGAAGGAACGACTGACCAACGAAAAAGATACTAAATATAGTCTTGATAACGAGGGATTGTTGAGATTTGACGGAAGAATTTGGGTTCCGAATGAGACGGAATTAAAGGGGCAGGTTCTACAAGAGGCTCATGGTTCAAGGTTTTCGATTCATCCTGGTAGCACTAAGATGTATCAAGACCTTCGACAGAGTTTCTGGTGGCCGAACATGAAGAGAGAGATTGCTGAGTACGTCAGTAAGTGCTTAACTTGTCAGAGAGTTAAGGCTGAACATCAACGACCTAGTGGCTTGTTACAGTCATTAGAAATTCCGGAGTGGAAATGGGAGAATATCACAATGGATTTTGTGGTGGGACTTCCGACTACTCAGAAGGGGTATGATGCGATTTGGGTAATAGTGGACCGATTGACGAAATCAGCTCACTTTTTTCCAATTAGGGTTAAGTATAACTTAGACCAGTTAGCTAGACTTTATATTAAGGAAATAATCTCTAGACATGGAGTGCCAGTATCGATTGTGTCAGATCGTGATCCACGATTCACGTCGAACTTTTGGAGAAGTCTGCAAGAGCAGTTGGGAACGCAGTTGAAGCTAAGTACGGCGTATCATCCACAAACGGATGGACAAAGCGAGAGGACAATTCAGACATTAGAAGATATGCTAAGAACTTGCGTTATGGATTTCAAAGGTAGTTGGGATGATCATCTACCATTAGTGGAGTTTGCGTATAACAATAGTTATCATGCAAGCATAGGTATGCCGCCTTACGAAGATTTGTATGGTAGGAAATGTAGAACGCCACTGTATTGGGATGAGGTAGGAGAACGCCGAATGTTGGGACCAAAATTGGTGCAACAGACAGCGGATATTGTTAAAAAGATTCAGATGCGTCTCTTAGCAGCTCAAGACAGACAGAAGAAGTTTACAGATCTGCATAGAGAGAATCGAGAGTTTGAAGTGGGTTCATACGTATTCCTAAAAGTATCTCCCTGGAAAGGAAAGATACGTTTTGGGAAGAAAGGAAAGTTAAGTCTGCGATTTATAGGACCTTTTGAGGTTTTAAAACGGGTAGGTGAGGTAGCTTACATGGTAGCGTTACCTCCAGACCTAGAACGAATACATAATGTATTTCACGTTTCGGTATTGCGTCCTTATAAGCCGGATTATAAGCACGTGATAGAATACGAGCCTATTCATGTCGAGAAGGACTTAACGTATGAGGAAACGCCAATTCAAATTGTCGATAGGAAAGAACAAGTTCTGCGGAACAAAAGTATAGTTTCAGTAAAGGTGATATGGAAGAACCACGATGCAGAAGAAGCTACGTGGGAGTTAGAAGAAATGATGAAAAAGAATTACCCGAATTTATTTGTGTAATTTTTTTTTATATAGCGAGATTCTGGGGACAGAATCCTTATAAGGGGGAGAGAGTGTAACGTCCCAGAAAATTAAACATTTTGTAATTTTTTTATAATGAATAAAATAATATTATTTATTGTTATTGCGTGTTGAGATGATGGATGTCGTTCTATAACCTAGAAATGTTGTAACGTCGTAGTAATTTAACTACGTGGGAGAATTAAAGTGTTTGAATTTCTAAAGCGAAAATAAAAGTTTTCTGAGAAATTTTCCAAAAAACACTATTCATCGATTTCTGCTCGAGAATTATTTTTGAACTTCCGAGAAATACGTAATGTTATAATATCGAGATGATATCGATTATGTAATAATAATCTAAGTATGGAAAATGAAATATTTCGCATGCGTACCTAATTTGAGATAGTTAGGTTATTAAGCGTTAAAAGAATGAAGCTGTGATCGTATAATGTGTAAACATTATATGGAGTAAGGAATGGAGGTATAATACGACGTATTGTATTATTATGTACGAAGAACGAGATATCGTATATTTCGAATTAATATACGAGATAGCATACGAGAATTATACGTAGGATATGTATGTTAAGTTATTGAATTTAAGATAATGGACTTGTGGGATTTCTAGTTTATTGATAGAAGCCCAAGTGTATGATTATCACAAGTCCAATCTATTGTAACTCAAGCCCAATAGGAAAGTAGTTGGATTAATTAACCAAGCCCAAGGTGAAGCCTTGACCCATGGGTCAAACCAAGTGAGGAAGTGGGTAGTCTTGATGGGCAAGGATTAAGTGTGATGACCAAGTGTTGTGGTGAGCAAGTAAAAGAAGTGGCTAGCAAGAAGACTTGAAGGTTAAGTTGTGAATAGTAAGGAGGTGGAATGAGGAGGTGGGATTGTTTATTGTCCATTTTGCCCCAAGCTTTGGTGGCCTATAAATACCAAGTTCATTTCATTTTTTTGTTGGTTGTTTTGTTATCATCCAATACTTTCCTCTCAAGCATATAAGCTACTTATTTGGTAGAGAGCATAAGTCACTTAAAGCACTTATAAGCCACTTCAACCTTTGATAGTTTCCAAGGCAAATAGAAGTCTTCAAGGGTAAGACTCATTTTCTTTTATCTATATCTTCTCTATGATAGGATTGATAGAGAAGGGGGATTGCTTGAGGATAACATGTAATAAGTTATAAGGAATGAACTTAAGCCGAATAAGTGGAATAAGCAACTTGAACCCTAATAAGTTGTTAAGATCATGAAGGACTTGTCATATGATGTTAGTATGTTGTTTATAACATGAGAACATTGATTGAAGGACTTAAATTATTGGTAAGTCATGGGTATGAAGATTTCTAGTTCATAAGTTGAGAAAGTCAATGACTTATGGAAATAAGTCAAGACCTACTTTGATTAGAAGTTGGAGTAATAAATAACTTGAAATGATGATATGTTGGTTAAAAATCCACTTAGAACGCTTAGTATGGTTGATTTGACGAACTTCGCACGATTAGACGATTAATGTCGAATTCGTGAAATTCTCGGAATAGAAGTCATATTTTGTGTTGGAATTCGGAAACGTTGGTTTTCGATGGAGACAAGTCAGTGTAGTCATTATAGAGTTGCGGACTCAAAAATGACCGGATTCCGACTTAGAACGAAGAAATGAGCGTTGAACGTTCACGAACGTTTATCGTTTTCGTTAAAATGGACTAATAGGTCAAATTTTAGCAAATGAAGTCAAATAGATAAAATTCTTGCATGAACGCATAGATTATGAAATTTGTGAACCGTAGGCTTTTGAACGGACCAATTCAGAGTTAAAACGAAGAAGTTATGCGTCCGGGAAGTTAGCAAAATTTTCAAAAACTGCAAAATTTTCTGAGGACCAGAGTCCGCGCCGCGGCGCGACTCTAAGCCTTCTTGGCCGCGCCGCAGCGCGAGGCCGGATGATGGCACACTGCTAACTCACGCCGCAGCGTGAGTCACAGACCAATTAGTGGCGCCGCGGCGCCAGTGCAAGGAAGAAGATAGAGAAGAAGGGTTCCAAGTGTAGAATGAAAGAGGGATTAATAGTAATGAATTGTGATGTAATCACAACAAAATTAAGACATTGTAAGGTGCTTGTAATACACTAATGCATGTTTATAATCAATCAAGACGAGCGGGATATGAATGACGTAATGAAAGCCGAAACCCTTAATAACGAAACTAAGTTAGAATTACATTGAGATGAAGGGTAAGGTATAATAGAAAACATACATGGTTAATTATGATCTAATATGGTACGTTATATGATTATGAATTATAGAATCATAGAGACTTAAAGTGTACGTGTATTAACCAGTAAGCAGTCACCAAAGGCAAGTATTCTAACCCTTGTTCCAGTTCAGTCTGGACAAGCTTTGTAATTCATGTTTTCTTTCACATGAAATCTAGAATGATGAAGTCTTAAGCCAATTCTTCCGGCTAGACTTATATTATGATTCTGTCAAGCATGATTTGTAAATTACCGAGTTATATTGGTATGGTTTTCAATCGAAGACCACGTATGTTCAAATGTTTTTGTCGTTTAACGACAGGCACATGAGGTTGCCACAATTAAACGTATACACGTTTAAAGAATGTAGTGTTGATCAACATAGAGTACTATGAGCTGATCACTCAGAAGTGCTCGTAAGCTATGCCGGACTTACGGACTTAGTGCCGGGATGTCCTTTTCAAAAGAACTTATGTATGCTCATAATCTTGAGCCATAATTGTTATTCTACTGAATATTGATGGAAAGATGTTTTGAAGGAAATGAATTGCTATTTTGAATCACCAATAGTACTTCGTAACTATTGTTCAGTTACTGGAGATATATTTGTTCTATGTTTCAAGCATGTTGTTTATTAGAATTACAGTACTTGTTGAGCTAGCCATGCTCACTCTTGCTTGAACCATATGAACACAGCTAAGATCGAGCGGACTGAAGGATCCGGCAAGGATAAATGCAAGGCGAAGACGAACCCGTAGCATACTTATGTAATAGTATAGGAAGAATGTCTGTAATATATTGATATTTTGACAAGAACAAATGAAAGGGTTACAAAGAACCTGGGTAATGTAATATTACTTTGATATATAAGGAGTTATATTAGTCCTCTTGTGACTATTTGAGGAAATGTGTGAATGAATGGTAGTACCGTGTAGCACCATTTGTCGGGTTGGAAGAGACCCGGATTTGGGGGCGTCACACCACCCAACCCTTCTAGCATGATTTTAACAAGTTAAAACATACAATTTCAAGAATCAAATCATGTAATTTCATTTTCTTGGTTATTTTGAAAGATTTTAAAGATAAAACATAAAAATTGACACTACGGGTTCGTTGTAACACAAAATCTGTCCATTCAAAGTTTGATTTCTTTGTTTTAACATACATAAGGATACATAAGTGTAAATTTTTGATACAACATATGATTAAAGCATAAAATTTGTACGTAAGGGACATATGGCCATATATACACTTTTACTCTGTAACTTTTAAAATAATCCAATTACTATATATTTGTATGGATTTAATGCTTTGAAAACATACAAAGATGGTAGGTAACATGTTATGATAGCATATTATCATATATATATATATATATATACCGTGACGCCCCTAAAATTAGGTATACATCACCCATCTTGAGTCGCCAGATATATGGTACAGAATTCAAATACAACTTAATAATACAGTTGTCGTGAACAATACGACAAAACATAAACTGTGAGTTTGAATACAAATATTGTCTACTAGAGAGTATACAAACTCAAAAGGAGTCCTCATTACAATTATTATCACACTATATCACATAATAGTGAGGACTACTAATACACCATCTAGTACCATCACTCCGTTCCCCGACTCGCCCCAACTATATTCTCATTTCCTGAAGAGAAGAAGAAAGGGTGAGCTCAACTAGCCCAGTAAGAAATATTAAGACTATGATAATGCAGAATAAATTATCATTAGCCTTAAACAGTGTTAAACTGATACAATATAACAAACATCAAGTTTAACTGCAGCGGAACAAGTAATCCATTACAAGAGTCAAGTAGAGAATAAAATCTACTATCTTTTATTATTTAAAAGATTTTTCATCACTTTTATCGCTGGGACTCATCTTAATAAATAATCCACATCATCGAATCACCCCTTAACTACGGCCAAGGATATTCTTTAGTATCACGACCACAATTATCCATGTACTACGGGCTAAGAATATTTGTGTATTCATTAATGGTCATGATCATGCCAACAACTGTCCATCAATGCACTACGGGCCAGTGAGGACATTTACCACATCATTTGTAATATTACAGTCATGATTACACCGAATAATCCCTGGTCATAATCATACCAAGTCCATCTATGCACTACAGGCCACAAATGACTTTCAATAAAATATAAACATGAGGATGATGACAATGATATAAAAATTCAATAAAATAAGTTCAAGAATTAATTTATCCAGGAACCAATAACGTCCAAACTATCAACAAGATACTACTTTGTAGAGTAAAATTCAAGAATGCTCAAAAGAATATTTTCATGAAAAGATACTGGATGAAGCGCAAATATCAATGATATTCCACTAATTTTATGGAGTATAGAAATCAAAGTTTTAACCAACTGAGTATAATAAAAAATGGAATAATAAAAGAAATCACTATGCATGCGATAGACCGTACATGCAGGTTATTCCAACAAAATAATAAATAACGGAACCAGGTCTGGCGTAAAACGCACATAAAAGATATTCCAATAGAATAATAAAGACTGAAACCAGATCCAACGTAAAACGCACAGACATGATATTCCAACAGAATAATAAAGACTGGAATAACAGAATAATTTCACCAAGTATAGGGTAGCCTGCGTATACAAGTTATTCCAACAGAATAATAAATAATGGAATAACAGAAGTTCTCTTCATGAATACAAAAGAAATAACACCCCTTACATTAGTAGGAGATTGAATACTGTAGTAGTGTAGTAACAGAATACTCTTCTTCTTACTCTCTTATTCTCTCTATACTTTCTTTCTTTATAGCTTGAATGAATTCGTGATAAATAATGAAGAACTAGGCCTCTATTTATAGAAGATTTCTAGCTTAGCACTTACAATGTGAAAAGGCAAGCGGCTTGACGACTGGTGATGTTAAAAGAAAAGTGGTTTGACGCCTGTAATGTGAAACACCAAGTGGTTTGACGCCTGTAATATGAAACACCAAGTGGTTTGACGCCTGTAATGTGAAACGACAATTGGTTCGATGCCTGTAATATGAAACGGCAAGAGGTTTGACGTCTGGTAAAGGTAAATACTATTGGCGAAAAAGACTCTTAGATGATGACATATGGGCCCCCATAAAACAACCAAATTTACCTCAAACGTCTCATAATAGACTCTTTATATACATCAAGGATTGAATAAATATTACCATAAATCATTTTATTTTTAATCAACACATATTTAATCTTTCAATAATTATTAATCATTAATATTATAACTTGTCGTCTCAATTATTGATTTAATAATATAACATATTATACAGATGATACTGTGACAATTATTGAATCAATAATATAAGAGATATGATGTAGTAATTACTGTAGCAGTAATTGAGTATAACTGTGTGACTTCTCACGTAAGCATCAATAATCAATACCGTGTGCTACTATGCAACCACGCGTATTACTGTACTTTTACTACCGGGTAGTTCAACAGTTTTAACAGTAACAACTCCGTCATTATTTTTATAGAAAGATAATTTTATCGTTTTCTATCTACGACAATACTTCCGTTGTGGGGTCCACCAGTGATTGTGCCATCGTACGAATATTCCTTGACAAAAAGAATATTCCCCGAAAAATCGAATATTATATAACCACTTGCTTACTTTGCAAAATTTGTAAATATTACTCACAACTATAACATTATATCAAATCAACACCATAATATTCAAAAATATAATTCGAGAAAATAATTTTTTATTCATAAAAGTTGGGGTCTTACAACCTCCCCTTCTTATGAAATTTCGTCCTCAAAATTAGGGTACATACCTGGTATGTCGAAGAGATGAAGATACCTTGGCTTCATCTCAGATTCTAACTCCCAAGTCATTTCCTCCACATCGTGGTTTCTCCACAAAACTTTAACTTGAGGTATAACCTTGGAGCGTAGAACATGATCCTTCTTATCAAAGATTTTAACAGGTAACTCTTCATACGTTAAATCTTCCTCTATCTCATCTGGTTCTAACTCAATAATGTGGTTCGGGTCTTTCACATATTTACGCAACATAGATATGTGAAAAACATTATAAACACGAGACATACTTGGCGGTAAGGCGAGTCTATAGGCCACAGTTCCTACTCGATCGAGGATAAAAAATGGGCCGATGAATCGAGGATTGAGCTTTCTTCTCTTTCCAAATCTTGTAACTTCTTTCCATGGAGCAACACGTAACAACACATGATCTCTTATATCGAATTCCACATCCTTTCGATGAAGATCATCATAACTCTTTTGTCGATCTTGTGAGATTTTTATACGTTGCCGGATCATTTAAATCTTTTCCATAGTCATACGTACCAACTCCGGTCCCAACAACGTTGTTTCACCCACCTCATCCCAACATACTGGAGAACGAAACTTTCTTCTATACAACGCTTTGAATGGAGCCATGCTAATACTTGTTTGATAACTGCTGTTGTAGGAAAACTCCACCAATGGTAAGAACTTGTCCCAACTTCCCTTGAAATCAAGGACACAAAGTCTTAATAGATCTTCAAGAGTTTGAATAGTCCTCTCTGACTGTTCGTCCGTCTGAGGATGATATACCGAGCTAAATCGTAAGTCTGTGCCCATAGCTTTTTGCAAACTAACCCAAAATCGTGAAGTGAATCTCGGGTCTCGATCAGAAACTATGGATATCGACATACCATGCAGTCTTACAATCTCATTTATGTACATACGAGCAAGACGTTCAAGTGTATAAGTTTTTCGTATCGGTAAGAAATGAGTAGACTTGATCAATCTATCAATAATGACCCAAATCACATCTATGCCTTGAGAAAACTTAGGAAGACCGGTAACGAAATCAATGGTAATGTGCTCCCACTTCCATTATAGAATTTCAAGTGGTTGTAATGGACCTTTTGGTACTTGATGCTCCACTTTAACTCGTTGACAAGTTAGACACCTTGAGATAAAAAGCGTTATCTCTCTGTTCATATTGCTCCACCAAAATGTATGACGAAGATCATGATACATTTTGGTACTCCCAGGATGGATTGCAAACGATGTGTTGTGCGCCTCCATCATGATTTTATAATTTAAATCTGGGTCGTTAAGAACACAAAGTCTGGAGTTGACTCGAATTATTCCTTCTTCATCGATTCTTGCTTCCGGCATAGCACCTTCTTGCACTTTCTTCCTCATACGCATCATCTCCAAGTCTATAGCTTGAGCAGCTTTAACTTAATCGATTAAAGTTGGTTCTACTCGTATATTCACCATCATCACATGGGTCCCTGGAGTCTTTAACTCTATCTCCATCATTTGCAAGTCGCATAAAATGGGCCTTTGCGTTGACAATATTGCACTCGTACTTGCATATGATCTTCTACTCAATGCGTCAGCTACCACATTCGCTTTTCCAGGATGGTATTTGATGGTATCATTATAATCTTTCAACCGTTCAAGCCAACGTCATTATCGCATGTTGAGTTCCTTTTGAGTGAAGAAATATTTGATGCTTTTATGATCCGTAAAGATATGGAATGAGTTTAATATAAAACTCATAAGTATTCGAGCGTGTGTCGAAGTGTTAATGAATATTATAAGATATGGAATGAGTTTAATATAAAACCCATAAGTATTTCTAGAAAAACTTAAACACTTGAATGAATTTCGAATATTATATAAGTCGAAAAGTTAACACAATCTAATTGAATATTGTGTGCTAATTAACAGGAAGGATTATGAGATATGGAGTAGAGTTTACATTACAATTACTATGTGTTGTTATGTGACTAATAGTTGATGTGTATGATTATATAATTGTGTAGGGCACTTGAAGTGCAGATAGTTGTAAGCTGTTAATCTGTTATTGGTAAACAACGATCAATGCAAGTCTTTCGGTTCTTATTTTCTACGTGGACTTGATGAACTGTTTTAAATTCCATGATATGTTATATGTGTTGTAAGCAAGCATGATATGTTATACATGTTGTAATCATGAAATGTTAAAGTCGATTTATGACTACATTATTTTGGTTAAATAATGATGATTGAGTAAGGAACTCAATCTTTATATTTGCTATATGAATTAAATCATGTATGCCATGTTACTTTAATTATTAGGATATGTATGTTGGGCATATTATTATGTGCTATGTGATGCATGAAAATTGTTAGAACTTGCTGAGCTGTCGAGCTCACTCTTGCAAATAATAATTTTTACAGGTCACGATTTCAAGGTAAGGATATGTGCTAACTGAATTATAGAGATCCATATTCACGAAGATTACTTATGTTTTATGAGAAATGTATTTAATATTTTGAATGTAACATGTTGAATTGTAAGTTGAGCTATCCGGTGTATATGGATATCTATTTAAGATGTAAGACTTTGTATAGTCATTTTGTTGTACCGATTCATGATATAAATTTGAATCGAAGAGATGTAATGTAAAGGTTGCGATTTAGGGCAATACAGAAGGAAATGTATAAAAGTTTTAAATATTCTGTATTTTTAGTGATTTTAATATCGAATAATGATGTAAAGATAGATTAAAGTTGTATTGTTAACGATCGAGAAAAAGAATATTATTGAATGAATTTTGGTGTCGTTATATAGATTAAAGTTGTATTGTTAATGATCGAGAAAGAGAATATTATAGTATGAATTTTGGGGTCGTTACACCCTAACCTTAGCAAGCCTATAAATACCAAGCCTTGGATTTCATTATTTGTTTGTTAAACTTTCATCCAACCTAAACAACTTAAGTGTTAGAGAGAATAAACACATTTAAGCTAAACTTCCATTGTTAGATTTTCAAGGAGAAGAAAACTAGTCATCAAAGGTAAATGATCCTATGCCATTAGTCTTCCATTTCTACTATTGTAGGTTGATAAGAGAAGTATAGATTAATGGTCATGTATGTTAAGAAATCATAAGAATTGGATAAACAAGGGACTTCAGCCGTATAAGTCATAATTAAGTAATTCAAACCTAAATAAGTTATGAACTTATGATGAACATATATGAACTTGTCATATGTTTACCTTAAGAAGTTAGTATGATTGATAAGAGGTAAGAATGTTGGTTAAATGACTTAAGACAATAATAAGTTATAAGAATTGAAATCTTGTAATTTATAATTTGTTAAGTTATAAACTTATGAAGAATAAGCCATAACTTAATATGAAGATAAGTTATTGTAATATGTAGGTTGAGATGTCTAATTAATGGATTGAATCCATTTGGAACAATGAAAAAAAATCATTAGTAACGAAGTTTTGCCGGAATTCACACGATTGGACGATAATCATCGAATTCATGAAATTCTCGAAATGGAAGTTGGATTTTTGTGTTTGAGATGGGAAACGTTGGTTTTCGATGGAGACAAGTCTTATTTGGCATTATAGAGTTGCGGACTCAAAAATGACCGGATTTCGACTTAGAACAAATAAACGAGCATTGAACGTTCACGAACGTTTATCATTTTCGTTAGAAATGAACCAATAGGTGAATTTAGAGTTAATGAAGTCAAAAAGATAAAATTCTTAAATGAACATGTAGAGTATGTGATTTGTGAACTTTATGCTCTTGAATAAGCCAATTCGGACTTATAACGAAGAAGTTACGAGCTTGGTAATTTCATTAAGTTGAAAAACTGTCAAAATTTTCTGGTGCACATAGCTGGCGCCGCGGTGCCAACCCATGGCCAAATTGGTGGCACCGCAACGCCGAGCTTGGCCAGGAAAAGCTGTGACCTACTGGAGTTTCACGCCATAGCGCGGGCCGTAATGAAGAGGACTCGCGCCTAAGCGCCGAGTCTGGTCTTTAGCCCTAAAGTATGACACCACAGCGCAACACAAATTTAACGCCCGAGAAATTCGGATCCTTTGTAAAAATATTTGAAAGAATTAAATATTGAATAAAATAATATTAATTGTTATTATATGTGTTAATAAGATGTATGTCGTTCTATAACCTAGAAACGTCAGAATATCGTAGTATTCGAACCACGTGAGAGAATTAAAGTGTTTGATTTTCCAAGACGAAAATAAATGTTTTCCGAGAAAGTTTACAAAAAACACTATTCACCGATTATCACTCGGAAATTATTTTTTGAACTTCCGAGAACTACGTAACGTTAGAATATCGAGGCGAGATAGATTATGTAATAATAATCTAAGTATGGAAAATGCAATAATTCGCATGTGGACTTAATTTAGGAATATAGGTATTAAAACCTAATAAAAAAAGAATTAAGGTAACTTGGTTTATAATACAAGTCCAACATGTATAAGGTGTAAACTTATATGGGATTTATTATCAAGCCCAAGTAATTGATTAATGAAGGCCAACAAGGAAATTAGCTATTATTAATAGCAAGCCCAAAGGATAAGTTAATTGGATTAAGTACTAAGCCCAAAGGATGATCCAATGGGTAAAGCAAGATCCGTGGGGAAATCCATGGGTGAAGTGGTAACCAAGCACTTGGAGTGGTGAGCAAGAACTTTAAGTAATGACCAAGGAATGGATAAGAGTTGTGGGCAACAAGTAATGAATAGTAAGGAGGTTAACTAAGGAGGTGGGATGGCCTAATGTCTATAGTGCCCTCACTTTGGGTTGCCTATAAATACTAAGCCTTATTTCTTAAGTTGGTTGTTTAATTTTCATCTAACTCCTCTCAAGAAAAACAACTTATTTGTTAGAGTCAATAAGCACTTTGAGCTTAACCTTTCCTTAGTAGATTTCCAAAGCAATTGAAGTAATCATCAAAGGTAAATTTATCTTGTCTCTTCCATCTCTATCATAATAGGATTGATACAGAAGTGAGATGGTTTGATGATAGCATGTACTAAGTCATTGATAAATGGACTTAAGCCGAATAAGTTGAATAAGCAACTTGAACCTAAATAAGTTGATAAACTTATGAGAAATTTCCATTTGTTGTCATAAGCATGCGAATTGTACTTAATAAGGGGAATAAGTCAAAACCTACCTTATATTAAGTTGGTGTAATAAGTAACTTGTAATGTCTACATGTTGTTTAAAATTCACTTAGAATGATTAGTATTGAGGTTTCGCCGGAATTGCACGATTGGACAATAATCGTCAAATTTGTGAAATTCTCGGAATTGAAGTTATATTTTGTGTTTAGCATTGGAGACGTTTGGTTTCAATGGAGGCAATTCATATTTGGCATTATAGAGTAGCGAACTCAAAAATGGTCGGATTCAGACTTAGAACGAAGAAACGAGCGTTGAACGTTCACGAACGTTTATCGTTTTCATTAAAAAAGGGACTAATAGGTAGAATTTTAGCAAACAAAGTAAAAAAGATAAAATTCTTGAATGAACGCATAGAGTACGTAATTTGTGATCCGTAGGCTCTTGAACGAACTAATTCGGACTTATAACGAAGAAGTTACGAGTCCGGGAATCTCAACTTGTGAAAAATCTGTCCAAAATGTCTGGTGCCTTCAGACCCTGCAAACTCATGCTGTAGTGCGATAAGAAACACAGAGACTCGCGCCGTGGAACCGAGTCCGGATTTTTGAGGAGTAAGTGGCGACGCTGTAGCGCGGCACCAAGTGCAATAGCCGGCGCTGCAGCGCTAGCTTCATAACGTAGATTGTAATGAATGTTTACATGTTGAACATGTTTAGTATTGGATGAACATTAACCAAAGTTTTTAAAAAGATACATTTTTAAGACATGATTAAGTCTTAAGCATGAACACTTAGAGTTAAGTTAAGCTAATTACTTATGAATGTGAGAATGACGTAATGGAAAGTCGGAACCTTTAATAACAAATCTAATACATAATTAGATTGAGAAGTAGGGTAAGATTCTTTTGAAACCATATGTGATCATTCATGACCTAATGTTCTATGTTATGCTATCATCTAATGTAGAGACCTTAAAGACGTAAAGTCCACGTGTTATAAATTGTAGCAGACGCTAAAGTTAAGTACTCTAACCCTTGTTCCAGTTCGATCTGGACAAGTCTTTGTGATTCATGTATTCTTCGCATGAGTTAGTATTTGAGGAATGTCAAAGCCAATCCTTTCGGATAAAAGTATGCTATGCTATTCTATCAAGTGTTGATAAGGATTTACCAAACTAATATTGTTGTGATTTTCAAAAGTAGATTGAGTATGCTAAAATGTTTTGTCGTCAAACGACAGTCACCTGAGGTTGCCACAACTTAAACGTATACACGTTTAATGAATGTAGTGTTGATCAACATAGAGTACTATAGGCTGATCACCTAGACGTGCTCATAAGCTATACCAGACTTACGGACTTTGTGCTGGGATGTCCTTTTCAAAGTGCTTAGGAAATACTTACTGTCTTGAACCGGAATTGATGTTTTATTGAATAGTATAGCTGTAAAACGTTTTAAATGAAAAGAAGTGCTATTTTAAATTCTCAATAGTACTTCGTAACTATTGTCCAGTTATTGAAGATATACGATTCCTATGTTTCAAGCATGCTATTTTCTTAAATTGTTGTACTTGCTGAGCTAGTTAGGCTCATTCTTGCTTAAACCATATGAATGCAGCTAAGACAGAACGGACCGATGGATCCGGCAAGGATAAAGGGAAGGCAAAGGCGAACCCGTAGATTGCTTATGTAATAGTATAGGTTTTGTAAGGAATAATATTGATATTATGACAAAGACAATGTATTGGTTGTAAAGAACCTGGGTTATGTAAATATTCTTTTGATATATATATATATATATATATATATATATATATATATATATATATATATATATATATATAAGACATATCCGTTCTTTTGAGGCATTTCAATTGAATGTTTATGTGAACTGTAGCACCGTGTAGCACCATCTGTCGGGTTGGAAGATATCCGGATTTGGGGGCATCACAGGTTGGTATCAGAGCCTTAGGTTATAAAACTTAAGGGAGGAAGTAAAACCTTAAGTCATAACCTTACGAAAAGTCAAAGAATAAAAGATGTAAGTTAACCTTATAAAAATGCATTATATATGTTATGTGTTTTTATTATTTTATTGACATTTACTAATCAACTCTTTGTGTTGTTATAGATGTTAGGTGAAAATAGAGATGTGCAGGTAGTCAGTGAAGGGTCGGTAAACCAGATAGAAATCATACCGAACCCTATAACAACAGATCTTGAGATAGTTGTGGTGGAGTCTGGAGACTCCAAAAGCTTAGACCTCATGTCGGTATTTGACGGAATGTTAGAAGAAGAAGTGGAGGTAGTATCCTTCAATCCAGTGGCTATAGCAGCAGAGATAACTCCAAGGGAGTCGATGATGTCACTGTTCATGTCAGTGATAGATATGAACGTACACTACTGTCAGGATTTCAAGGAGCTAAAGGAGGAGTTCCAAGCGGTTATAGAGGACAAGACGGACGTTAAGTCTATGTGGGAACAAGAACATGATGAAAGAATTTTGGCTAAGGACAAGGTCTATTAGCTAAAACAGGAAGTCTTTGAGCTTAGGAGTGAGGTAAAGACCAAGAAACAGAAGATAGGGAGAATGTCCTATATTCATAGGAGTTCTCATGAGGATTTCCAGTTGTAGGTAGCTGGGTATCCGGTAGAGACAGGCAGACGCGACATACTATCAGCCGTGATATTATTACTGGTTTTGCCAAGGTAGATTTCGAGAATGCCTTAAGGCAGATATGATCGAGTAGTTGTTAGAATAGTTAGGTATGTATATATTTGTGTATCTAGTAGTGACGTAAAGCCCACTTTTGTATAATCAAGGGTATTCTTTTGTAATTCCCAATTTTTGGAAAGCAATAGCGGGAAAGTAATGTATCCAGCTTGGGCTGTGTAACCGGTGTAATATTATACTATAATGAATTAATATAAGTTTTTATTTTTGAATAATTTTGAGTAATGAATGTGTAAGTTATTGTTTAACATGGAATAATAACTAAATGACAGGAAATGTATAATAATGAAATATATGTTTATTGTAATAGCAAAATGCCGCCAAGAAGAGTACCCCGTACCCAAGGTGCGAACACGAATCAACTGGAGGGAGGTCCGGTAAATCCCATGTAAGAATTTTTGAACCTTTTAACCGCAACATTTAACCAAACTGGGGCTAATATCCCCGTGAATCCTGGTGTAGTATGAGCTACTACATTTAAGGACTTTAAGAGTGTGGGTCCGCCAGAGTTCAAAGGAACTACGGACCCTATCGAAGCCCAAACGTGGATAGGGAGATTGAGAAGGCATTTGTAATAGCAAATGTCGACGAGGACCAAAAGGCTGCCTTTGCAAACTACACGATGAAGGGAGAGGCCAACTTTTGGTGGTAGGCCAATTAGGCGAGGGCCGAAATAAATGCTATAACGTGGGAGAGGTTCAAAGAAATATTCTACGAGAACTACTTTCCCACAAGTATGCAGGGAAGGATGGAGATGCGATTTCTCGATTTAAAACAAGGGGACATGACGGTTCCCCAGTATGCCGCCAAGTTTAATGAACTGGCAAGATTCACTCCACATCAAGTGGATACCGAGGTGAGGAAAGCTCGACGATTCGAGCAGGGCTTGAAACCCTGGCTCTATAATCGTATCTCTATATTCCAAAGTATTTCCTTTGGGATTGTGTTAGAGAAGGCAATAATTGCCGAAGGTGGTAGCGAGGCGTTGAGCCAATACCATAAGGACAAGAAAAGCAAAGGGAAGGTAGATGGAGGAGTGAAAGTCGAAGGTGCCAGTGGGAGTGACGAAGGGTATAATCGGAATGTGAGTAGTTCGGGGAATCCCGAAGTGAAACTAAGGGACCTGAAAAGGAAGATGGAGGCCTGCAAGACCTGCGGAAAGACTCATTTAGGAGTCTGTCTCAAAGGTAAGGTCGTGTTTTATAATTGTGGACAAGAGGGGCATATTGCACCAAACTGTCCAAGCCCGAAGAAGAATCATGGGTGCTTTATATATGGGTCTACGGACCACATGGCAAAGAACTGACCAAAGAAGGGGACAAACGTGTATAAGGGCGCCAATAGTGGTAAGTTAACTATTGGGGGCCCAGCGCAGCCGGGTAGGCCGATGGCACGTACCTTTAATATGACTGTCCAGGATGCGATGACTTCGGGGGACGTAGTTGCAGGTATTATTTCGATCAATGGCTTAAATGCATACATACTGTTTGACTCGGGTGCTACTTGTTCGTTTATCGCATGTGATTTTGCTAGACGACTAGGACTACTTCCCGAAAAGTTGCCTACACCTTTGAACATTAAGGTAACAAACGAGGAGATAATTCCTGTTGAAGATATTCATAGAAGTTATTGCGTAGACATTCGAGGTTGTAAATTATCGGTAGATTTGAGACCGATAAAGTTAGGAGAATTCGATGTAATTCTCGAAATGGATTGGTTGATAAATCATGGGGCCATTATAGATTGTCAAAAGAAATGCGTAAATATTAAAACATCAATTAAATCTCATATAATATTTTATGGGAATAAATCGCCGGGACGTTCGTGTTGTCTTACCATGACACAAACTAGGAAATTATTGAGGAACGGGTGTGTAGGCTATTTGTGTCATGTGATTGATACCCAGAGAGTGAGAGCGACCATGGAACAAATACCTATAGTGAGTGAGTTTATGGATGTATTTCCAAGTGAGTTACCTAGTCTTCCACCGGATAGGGAGACCAAGTTCGTAATAGACATTGTGCCAGGAGCGACACCAGTTTCCAGGGCACCGTATCATATGGCGCCAGTGGAGATGAAGGAGTTGATGGTACAGCTGCAAGAATTGTTAGACAGAAAGTACATTCAACCGACTGTTTCACTGTGGGGAGCACCGATGTTGTTTGTCAAGAAGAAGGACGGATCGTTGAGACTTTGTATCGACTACCGAGAGTTGAACAAGTTAACGATAAAGAATAAATATCCATTTCCCAGGATCGATGATCTTTTTGATCAGTTGAAGGGGGCAAAATATTTTTCTAAAATAGATTTAAGAACGGGGTATCATCAACTGAAGGTTAGGAATGAAGATGTGCCGAAGACAACATTCAATACTCGGTATGGGCATTACGAGTTTCTAGTAATGTCATTTGGGTTAACTAATGCACCTGTTGAATTTATGGATATGATGAACAGAGTGTTCGAACAATATTTAGACAAGTTTGTCGTGGTGTTTATCGATGATATTCTAGTCTACTCTAAGACGCTAGAAGATCATGCTGAACACCTAAGAATAGTGTTGGAGACACTAAGAATGGAGAAGTTATATTCGAAGTTCACTAAGTGTGAATTTTGGTTAGAGAGGGTGCAGCTTTTAGGTCATGTTATTGACCACGAAGGGATTTCTGTAGATCTCGCGAAGGTGGAAGCCGTGATGAATTGGGAACAACTAAAAACACCGACCGAGGTACGGAGTTTCCTAGGGTTAGCGGGTTACTATCGGAGGTTCATTCAGGACTTTTCGAAGATAGCTACTCCGCTGACTAACTTGACGAGGAAGACAGTGAAGTATGCATGGACTGAGAAATGCGAAGATAGTTTTCAGGAACTGAAGAAGAAGTTGAGTGAAACGCCTGTTCTGTCATTACCCGATGACACATGAAATTTCGTAGTTTATAGCGATGCTTCGCATAAAGGACTGGGTTGCGTGCTCATGCAACATGGCAAGGTCATTGCGTATGCATCTAGGTAGTTGAAGGATTATGAGAAAGTTTATCCTACTCATGATCTGGAACTGGCTGCGGTGGTGTTTGCCTTAAAGATATGGCGACATTATCTTTATGGGGAAAAGTGTGAGATATATACGGACCACAAGAGTCTAAGATATATCTTCACACAGAAGGAGTTGAATATGAGATAGAGAAGGTGGCTGGAGTTGATAAAGGATTACGATTGTGAAATCCTGTATCACCCTGGAAAAGTCAATGTAGTGGCTGACGCCTTGAGTAGAAAGGGTCGGGAAAAGTTATCTTTGTTAACAGCTCAAGTAAAGTTAATAACAGAGATAGATAGGATGGAGTTAGAGGTGAAGTTGCCAATTGAAGCGGATCAGAGACTATTTGTGATGGAGATTTAGTCTACCATCGTAGAGAGAGTCAAGGAGGTGCAGCTCAAAACTGATGAGTGTAACCAGATGAAGAAGCGGTTGACCAATGAAAAAGATATTAAGTTTAGTCTTGATAATGAGGGATTATTAAGATTTGAGGGAAGAATTTGGGTTCTGAATGAGACAGAATTAAAGGAGCAAGTTTTATAAGAGGCTCATAGTTCAAGGTACTCGATTCATCCTGGTAGCACTAAGATGTATCAAGACCTTCGACGAAGTTTTTGGTGGCCAAACATGAAGAGAGAAATAGACGAGTATGTGAGTAGGTGCTTGACTTGTCAAAGAGTTAAAGCCGAACATCAACGACCGAGTGGCTTGTTACAGTCACTAGAGATTCTAGAGTGGAAGTGGGAGCATATCAAGATGGACTTTGTGGTGGGACTTCCGACGACTCAGAAAGGATATGATGCGATTTGGGTAATAGTTGACCGGTTGATGAAGTCGGCTCACTTTTTTCTAATTCGAATTAAGTACAACTTAGATCAGTTAGCTACACTCTATGTTAAGGAAATTATTTGCAGACATGGAGCACCTGTTTTGATAGTGTCAGATCGTGACCCACGATTCATATCGAACTTTTGGAGAAGTCTTCAAGAGCAGTTGGAGACACAGTTAAAGTTGCGTACGGCATATCATCCATAAACCGATGGTCAGAGCGAGAGGATAATTCAGACGTTAGAAGATATGTTGAGATCTTGCGTCATGGATTTCAAGGGTAGTTGGGGTGATCATCTACCATTAGTAGAATTTGCATATAACAACAGTTATCATGCAAGCATATGTATGCTGCTGTATGAAGCTTTGTATGGAAGGAAATGAAGAACACCGTTGTATTGGGATGAAGTGGGAGAACGCTGGATGCTAGGACCAGAATTGGTGCCACAAACAGCAGGAGTAGTGAAGTTGATTCGAATGCGTCTTATAGCAGCTCAAGATAGATATAAGAAATACACAGGCTTTCACCGAGAGAATAGAGAATTTGAGGTAGGCTCGTACTTATTTCTAAAGGTATCTCCCTAGAAAGGAAAGATACGCTTTGGAAAGAAGGGAAAACTAAGCCCAAGATTTATATGACCTTTTGAGGTATTAGAACGGGTAGGTGAGGTATCTTATAGGGTAGCACTACCTCCAGACCTAGAGCAAATACATAATGTATTTCACGTTTCAGTGCTACGTCCTTACAAACCAGATTACAAGCACATGATAGAATATGAGCCTATTCAAATTGAGAAGGATCTAACATATGAAGAGATGCCGATTCAAATCATCGATAGAAAGGAGCAAGTTCTGTGAAACAAGGTAATACCGTCTGTAAAGGTGTTATGGAAGAACCATGATGTAGAAGAAGCAACATGGGAACTTAAAGAAAAGATGAGAAAGAATTACCCTCTTTTGTTTGAGTGATGTAGGGTGAGATTCTGGGGACAAAATCTTTATAAGGGGGGAAGAATGTAACGCCAGAGAAATTCGGACCCTTACTAAAAATATTTGAAAGAATTAAATATTGAATAAAATAATATTAATTGAAATTATATGTGTTAATAAGATGTATGTCATTCTATAACCTAGAAACGTCAGAATATCGTAGTATTCGAACCACGTGAGAGAATTAAAGTGTTTGATTTTTCAAGATGAAAATATGGAAAATGCAATAATTCGCATGTAGGCTTAATTTAGGAATATAGGTATTAAAACCTAATAAAAAAAGAATTAAGGTAACTTGGTTTATAATACAAGTCCAATATGTATAAGGTGTAAACTTATATGGGATTTATTATCAAGCCCAAGTAATTGATTAATGAAGCCCAACATGGAAATTAGCTATTATTAATAGCAAGCCCAAAGGATAAGTTAATTGGATTAAGTACTAAGCCCAAAGGATGATCCAATGGGTAAAGCAAGATCCATGGGGAAATCCATGGGTGAAGTGGTAACCAAGCACTTGGAGTGGTGAGCAAGAACTTTAAGCAATGACCAAGGAATGGATAAGAGTTGTGGGCAACAAGTAATGAATAGTAAGGAGGTTAACTAAGGAGGTGGGATGGCCTAATGTCCATAGTGCCCTCACTTTGGGTTGCCTATAAATACCAAGCCTTATTTCTTAAGTTGGTTGTTTAACTTTCATCCAACTCCTCTCAAGATAAGCAACTTATTTGTTAGAGTCAATAAGCACTTTGAGCTTAACCTTTCCTTAGTAGATTTCCAAAGCAATTGAAGTAATCATCAAAGGTAAATTTATCCTGTCTCTTCCATCTCTATCACAATAGGATTGATAGAGAAGTGAGATGGTTTGATGATAACATGTACTAAGTCATTGATAAATGGACTTAAGCCGAATAAGTTGAATAAGCAGCTTGAACCTAAATAAGTTGATAAACTTATGAGGAATTTCCATTTGTTGTCATAAGCATGCGAATTATACTTAATAAGGGGAATTCGTCAAAGCCTAACTTATATTAAGTTGGTGTAATAAGTAACTTGTAATGTCTACATGTTGATTAAAATTCACTTAGAATGATTAGAATTGAGGTTTCGCCAGAATTGCACGATTGGACGATAATCATCGAATTCGTGAAATTCTCGGAATGGAAGTCATATTTTGTGTTTGGCATTGGAGACGTTGGTTTTCAATGGAGGCAAGTCATATTTGGCATTATAGAGTTGCGAACTCGAAAATGGCCGAATTCCGACTTAGAAAGAAGAAACGAGCGTTGAACGTTCGTTTATCGTTTTCATTAAAAAAGGGACTAATAGGTGGAATTTTAGCAAACAAAGTAAAAAAGATAAAATTCTTGAATGAACGCATAAAGTACATAATTTGTGACCTGTAGGCTCTTGAACGAGCCAATTCGGACTTATATCAAAGAAGTTACGAGTCCGGGAATCTCAACTTGTGAAAAATTTGTCCAAAATGTCTGGTGCACAGAGCTGGCACTGCGGCGCCAACACAAGGCAAATAGTCCCATGCCACAGTGCCAAAGTGGCCTTCAGACCCTGCAAACTCACGCTGCAGTGCAACAAGTAACACAGAGACTCGCGCCGCGACGCCGAGTCTTGATTTTTGAGGAGTAAGTGGCGACGCCGCAGCGCGGTACCAAGTGCAATAGCCGGCGATGCATCGCCAGCTTCATTACCTAGATTGTAATGAATGTTTACATGTTGAACATGTTTAGTATTGGATGAACATTAACCAAAGTTTTTAAAAAGAAACATTGTTAAGACATGATTAAGTCTTAAGCATGAACACTTAGAGTTAAGTTAAGATAATTACTTATGAATGTGAGAATGACGTAATGGAAAGCCAGAACCTTTAAAAACAAATCTAATACATAATTAGATTGAGAAGTAGGGTAAGATTCTTTTGAAACCATATGTGATCATTCATGACCTAATGTTCTATGTTATGCTATCATCTAATGTAGAGACCTTAAAGACGTAAAGTCCACGTGTTATAAATTGTAGCAGACGCTAAAGTTAAGTACTCTAACCCTTGTTCCAGTTCGATCTGGACAAGTCTTTGTGATTCATGTATTCTTCGCATGAGTTAGTATTTGAGGAATGTCAAAGCCAATCCTTTCGGATAAAAGTATGCTATGCTATTCTATCAAGTGTTGATAAGGATTTACCAAACTAATATTGTTGTGATTTTCAAAAGTAGATTGAGTATGCTAAAATGTTTTGTCGTCAAACGACAGTCACGTGAGGTTGCCACAACTTAAACGTATACACGTTTAATGAATGTAGTGTTGATCAACATAGAGTACTATAGGCTGATCACCTAGACGTGCTCATAAGCTATACCAGACTTACGGACTTTGTGCTGGGATGTCCTTTTCAAAGTGCTTATGAAATACTTACTGTCTTGAACCGGAATTGATGTTTTATTGAATAGTATAGCTGTAAAACGTTTTAAATGAAAAGAAGTGCTATTTTAAATTCTCAATAGTACTTCGTAACTATTGTCCAGTTATTGAAGATATACGATTCCTATGTTTCAAGCATGCTATTTTCTTGAATTGTTGTACTTGCTGAGCTAGTTAGGCTCATTCTTGCTTGAACCATATGAATGCAGCTAAGACATAACGGACCTATGGATCCGGCAAGGATAAAGGGAAGGCAAAGGCGAACCCGTAGATTGTTTATGTAAAAGTATAGGTTTTGTAAGGAATAATATTGATATTATGACAAAGACAATGTATTGGTTGTAAAGAACCTGGGTTATGTAAATATTCTTTTGATATATATAAGACATCCGTTCTTTTGAGGCATTTCAATTTAATGTTTATGTGAACTGTAGCACAGTGTAGCACCATCTGTTGGGTTGGAAGATACCCGGATTAGGGGGCGTCACAACAGAGAAGGGATGTTGGCGCCGCAGCGCCAGCCTTAGGGTTTAGACAGTAAAGAATGTTTATAAGTAGAGCATGAATGGTAATTGTTTAATAATGAACTAAGGAACTTAATGTAACATTGTTAAGTCATGATTAAACCTCAAGTATGATCACTTAGGGTTAAACTAAGTCAATTATATATAAGAGTAAGAACGACGTAACGGAATGCCGTAACCAATAATAACAAATCTAATACGTAATTAGATTGAGAAGAAGGGTAATATTAATTATGAACCATGTATGTTATTCATGACCTAATGTGCTGTGTGATGTTATTATTTACTGTAGAGACCTTAAGGACTTAAAGTGCACATGTAATAACAGTAGCAGATGCTAAAGGCAAGTGTTCTAACCCTTGCTTCAGTTCAATCTGGACAAGCTTTGTGATTCATGTACTCTTACACATGAACTAATGTCTGATGAAGTCAAAGCTAATTCTTTCGGCTAGACTTACGATATATGGATTTCTTATAATATATCAAAGTATTGTCAATGTTTTACCAAACTATGTTGGTGTGGTTTTCAAATGAAGACTGAGTATACTAAATTGTTTTGTCGTCAAACGACAGGCACATGAGGTTGCCACAACTTAAATGCACACACGTTTAATGAATGTAGTGTTGATCAACATAGAGTACTATAAGCTGATCACCTAGACGTGCTCGTAAGCTATGCCGGACTTACGAACTTAGTGTCGGGATGTCCTGTTCAAAGAACTTATGAAATTCTCATGGTCTTAGACCGGAATTGATGTTTTACTGAATATTGTTATTGTAAAATGTTTTGAATGAAAAGAAGTGCTATTTTGAATTATCGATAGTACTTCATAACTATTGTTCAGTTATTGAAGATATACGATTCCTATGTTTCAAGCATGATATTTTATTAGAATTATTGTACTTGCTGAGCTAGTTAGGCTCACTCCTGCTTGAACCATATGAATGCAGCTAAGATCAAACGGACCAACGGATTCGGCAAGGATAAAGGAAAAGCTAAGGCAAACCCGTAGATTACCTATGTAATAGTATAGATTTGTAATGATAATATTTGATATTATGACAAGAATAAATGTAACGGTTATAAAGAACCTGGGAAATGTTAATATTATTTTGAATATATATAAGACATATTCGTTCTTTTGAGGCATTTCAATTGAATGTTTATGTGAACTGTGGCAACGTGTAACACCATATATCGGGTTGGAAGATACCCGGATTTGGGGGCATCACTGGTTGGTATCAAAGCATTAGGTTATAAAACTTAAGGGGGGGGGGGATTTAAACCTTAAGTCTTAACCTTAAGAAAAGTCAAAGAAATAAAAGATGGAAATTAACCCTATAAAAATGCATTATATATGTTATATATTTTTGTTATTCTACTGACGTATACTAAAGAATCTCATTTATGTTTTTGTAGATGTTAGGAGAAAATGGAATGTATAGAGACGCACAGGTAGTCAGTGAAGGATCGGTTAATCAGATAAAGATTATACCGAAGCCCATAGTAGTAGAGCCCAAAGTCATAGTGGTTGAGTCTGAAGACTCAGAGAGCCTAGACTTAATGTCTGTGTTTGACAGCATATTAGAAGAAGAGGTGGAGGTAGTGTCCTTCAACCTAGTAGCAATAGCAACAAAGTTGGCTCTGGGGGAGTGAATATGATGTCTTTGTTTATGTCAGTATTGGATAAATACATCTATTACTGTCAGGAGATGAATGTGCTAAAAGAAGAGCTCCAGGCTATCTTGGAAGATAAGACAGACGTGGAGTCAATGTAGGAATAGGAACATGATGAGAGGATTTTAGCAAAGGACAAGGTCCATGAGCTAAAGCAGAAGATAGGGAGAATGTCCTATATTCATAGGAGTTCTCATGCGGACTTCCAGCAATAGGTAGCTGGCTATCCCATAGAAGAAGGGTAGACACGACATTTTATCAGTAGTGATATTATTGTCGGTCTTGCCATGACGGATTTTGAGAATGCCTTAAGGCAGATGTAATCTATTAGTAAATAGAGTAGTTTAGATATGAAAATATTGTGTATCTAGTAGTGACGTAAAACCCTTTTTTGTATAGCAAAGGGTAGTCTTTTGTAAATCCCAAATTTTGTAAAGTAATTATGGGATAGTAATGTAATCAGCTTAGGCTGTATAATGTAACCGATGTAGTAATATACTATAAGAAATGAATTAATATAAGCCTTTTTCAGAACATATTGAGTAATAAATGTTTAAGTTATTGTTTAAACTTGAATAATAACTAACTAATAGGAAATGAATAATAACGAAGTGTGTTATTTGTTGTAACAACAAAATGCTGCCAAGAAGAGTGCAACGAAACCAAGGCGCTAACGTAAATCAACCGGAGGGAGGTCCGGTTAACCCTATGCAGGAGTTTGTTAATATTTTAACAGCTGCATTCAATATTAATGGAGCTAACATCCCCTTAAATTTTGGGGTAGTACGAGCTACTTCGTTTAAGGATTTAAAGAGTTTGGGTCCGCCGGAGTTCAAAGGAACTACGGACCCTATCGAAGCCCAAACGTGGGTGAAAGAAATTGAGAAGGCATTTGTCATAGAAAACGTCGACGAGGGTCAGAAGGTTGCCTTTGCAACCTACATGATAAAAGGAGAGGCCAACTTTTGGTGGGAGGCCAACCAGGCTAGGGCCGGGATCAAAAATCTAACGCAGGTGAGGTTCAAGGAGATATTCTTCGAGAACTATTTTCCCACGAGTATGCAGGGGAATGGAGATGAGGTTTCTTGATCTAAAACAAGGGGACATGATGGTTCCCCAATACGCCACCAAGTTTAATGAACTTGCGAGGTTTGCTCCACACCAAGTGGACACTGAGGTTAGAAAGGCTCGACAGTTCGAACAGGGCATAGGTATGCCACCCTACGAAGCCTTGTACGAAAGTAAATGCAGAACTCCATAGTATTGGGATGAGGTAGGAGATCGCCGAATGCTAGGACCAGAATTGGTGCAATAAACAACGGATGTAGTTAAGCTAATACAAATGCGATTGGTGGCAGCTCAAGATTGACAAAGGGAGTTTAGATATTTGCATCAAGTAAATAGGGCGTTTGAAGTAGGCTCATATGTATTTCTAAAGGTATCTCCCTGAAAAGGAAAGATACGCTTTGGAAAGAAGGGAAAGTTACATCCCAGGTTTATAAGACCTTTTGAAATATTGGAAAAGGTGGGAGGGGTAGCTTACATGGTAGCGTTACCTCCATACCTAGAATGAATACACAATGTGTTTCACATATCGGTGTTACGTCCTTATAAGCCGGATTATAAACACGTAATAGAGTATGAGCCCCGAGAAGGATTTAACGTATGAAGAGTTGTCGATTCAAATCATCGATAGAAAAGAGCAAGTTCTACGGAAAAAAGTTATACCATCTGTAAAGGTGTTATGGAAGAACCACGATGCTGAAGAAGCAACGTGGGAACTTGAAGAAAAGAAGAAGAAGAATTACCCTCATTTGTTTGTGTAATTTTTTTTTAAGCGTGATTCTGGGGACAAAATCCTTATAAGGGGGGAGAAAGTGTAACACCCCAGAAAATCGAATCTTTTCTAAATACTTTTATAATGAATAAAATAATATTATTTGTTATTATTATGTGTTAGTAAGATTAATATTGTTCTATAACCTAGAAACGTCAGAAAGTCGTAGTATTTTAACTACGTGAAGGAATTAAAGTATTTGAATTTCCAAGAAGAAAATAAAAGCTTTCTGAGAAATTTTTTAAAAAACACTATTCATCGATTTTCGCTCGGGAATTATTTTTGAACTTTCGAGAAATACGTAACGTTAGAATATCGAGGTGAGATGGATTATGTAATAATAATTCAAGTATGGAAAACATAATATTTCGCATGCGGACTTAATTTGAGAACGTTAGGAAAATCAAGCGTTAAGAATGTAATGTAATGATCGTATGATACGTATGTATTGTGCGAGGTAGTGTATACGAGTATGATACGAAGTATTATACGGGTATGTAGGAATGATGGTATTCCGTATATTATTAATTAGTATACGAGTTAAAATACGAGAATTATACGTATAGTATATGTTATAAGGTTTTTAGTTAAATGGAATGGACTAGTAGGATTGTGTAACAATTGAATAGTCCAATAAGAATTAAGGTGCAAGCCCAAGTGTTTGTTAATGTGAAGCCCAAAACAAATTAATGCAAGCCCACAAGAATAAGTTGAACAAATTAAATCTTAAGCCCAATGTAATGATCCAATGAACTAGAGTGATCTATGGGGCAACCCATGGGTGATCTTGGTAACCAAGACAAATTATGTGATGACCAAGGACTTTATGTGGTGGCCAAGCATTTGGTGTAGGGAGCAAGTATACTTAGGGATTAAGGAATGAATAGTAAGGAGGTTACTAAGGAGGTGGGAGGGGCCTAATGACCCTTTTGCCCTAACCTTAGCAAGCCTATAAATACCAAACCTTGGATTTCATTATTTGTTTGTTATAATTTCATCCAACCTAAGAAACTTAAGTGTTTGAGAGAATAAGCACATTTAAGCTAAACTTCCATTGTTAGATTTTTCAAGAAGAAGAAAGCTAGTCATCAAAGGTAAATGATCCTATGCCATTAGTCTTCCATCTCTACCATTGTAGGTTGATAAGAAAAGTATAGATTAATGGTTATGTATGCTATAAAATCATAAGAATTGGATAATCAAGGGACTTAAGCCGTATAAGTCATGATTAAGTAATTCAAACCTAAATAAGTTATGAAATTATGATGAACATATATGAACTTGTCATATGTTTACCTAAAGAAGTTAGTATGATTGATAAGAGGTAATAATGCTGGTTAAATGACTTAAAACAATAATAAGTCATAAGAAATGAAACTTGTAATTTATAATTTGTTAAGTTATAAACTTATGAAGAATAAGCCATAACTTAATACGAAGATAAGTTGTTGTAATATGTATGTTGAGATGTCTAATTGATGGATTGAATCCATTTGGAACAATAAACAAATCATTAGTAATGAAGTTTTGCTGGAATTCACACGATTGGACGATAATCGTCGAATTCGTGAAATTCTCGGAATGGAAGTCGGATTTTGTTTTTGAGATGGGAAACGTTAGTTTTCGATGGAGACAAGTCTTATTTGGCATTATAGAGTTACGGACTCGAAAATGACCTATTTTGACTTAGAACGAAGAAACGAGCGTTGAACGTTCACGAACGTTTATCGTTTTCGTTAAAAATGAAAAAATAGGTGAATTTAGAGTTAACAAAGTCAAAAAGATAAAATTCTTGCATGAACACGTAGATTTTGTGATTTGTGAACTATAGGCTCTTGAACGATCCAATTCAGACTTATAACGAAGAAGTTACGAGCCCGGGAATTTCACAAAGTTAAAAAACTGTCAAAATTTTCTGGTGCACAGAGCTGGTGCCGCGGCACCAGCCCAAGGCCAAATAGGTGGCGCTGCAGTGCCAAGCTTGGCCGGAAAAGCTGTGACCTACTGGAGTTTTGCACCGCAGCGTGGACCGTTACGAAGGGGACTCGCGCTGCAGCGTTAAGTCTGGTCTTTAGCCCTGGAGTATGTAAATATTCTTTTGATATATATAAGACATCCGTTCTTTTGAGGCATTTCAATTGAATGTTTATGTGAACTGTAGCACAGTGTAGCACCATCTGTTGGGTTGGAAGATACCCGGATTAGGGGGCGTCACAACAGAGAAGGCATACTGGCGCCGCAGTGCCAGCCTTAGGGTTTAGATAATGAAGAATGTTTATAAGTAGGGCATGAATGGTAATTGATTAACAATGAACTAAGGAACTTAATGTAACATTGTTAAGTCATGATTAAACCTCAAGTATGATCCCTTAGGGTTAAAGTAAGTCAATTACATATAAAAGTTAGAACGAAGTAACGGAACGTCAGAACCAATAATAACAAATCTAATACGTAATTAGATTGAAAAGAAGGGTAAGATTCTTTAGGAACCATGTATGTTATTCATGACCTAATGTGCTATGTGATGTTATTATCTAGTGTAGAGACCTTAAGGACTTAAAGTGCACGTGTAATAATAGTAGCAGACCCTAAAGGCAAGTGTTCTAACCCTTGCTTTAGTTCAATCTGGACAATATTTTTGATTCATATACTCTTACGCATGAACTAATGTCTGATAAAGTCAAAGCCAATTCTTTCGGCTAGACTTACGATATGTGGATTTCTTATAATCTATCAAAGTATTGTCAATGTTTTACCAAACTATGTTGGTGTGGTTTTCAAATGAAGATTGAGTATACTAAATTGTTTTGTCATCAAACGACAGGCACGCGAGGTTGCCACAACTTAAACATACACATATTTAATGAATGTAGTGTTGATCAACATAGAGTACTATAGGCTGATCACCTAGACGTGTTCGTAAGCTATGCCGGACTTACGGACTTAGTGCCGGGATGTCCTTTTCAAAGAACTTATGAAATGCTCATGGTCTTAGACCGAAATTGATGTTTTACTTAATATTTTTATTATAAAACGTTTTGAATGAAAAGAAGTGCTATTTTGAATTATCGATAATACTTCATAACTATTGTTCATTTATTGAAGATATATGATTCCTATGTTTCAAGCATGCTATTTTATTAGAATTGTTGTACTTGCTGAGCTAGTTAGGCTCACTCTTGCTTGAACCATATGAATGCAGCTAAGATCGAATGGACCGACGGATCTGACAAGGACAATGTGACAACCCGAGAATTTAAAAAAAAATTAAAATTTTTATTAATTGATTTAAGGTTCAATATTAGAACCTAAACAGAAAATAAGTGTATGTGTTTGATATTTTTAAGAAGGAATTTTGAGGATTTCAAAATTCTGTGAAGAATTTAGGTGAATTATTCAGGATTAAGGAATAAGTGAATATGTTCTGTGTATATGTGTACAATATGTGGTTAAGGGTCAAGGGTTGACCAGATAAACAATATCTGTAATAAACCCTAGATATAAGATACAGAGTTCCCTAACTCTGATAATAAAGTTGAACAGTAGTGATGAATAGATAAAGTCTAAAAGACTAAAAGTTCAGAGATAGAAAATCATAAAACAAAACGATCAAGATATAGAAATGAATCGTAATATATACGATGAGATCACCGCGTGATCAGATAAAGTTATAGTATGGAGAAGGATCAAGTGAATGATTGAAAAGTTTACAGCAAGATTGCTGGGTGGCAGTTGTATTATGAATTGGTACAGATTCAGGAAAGGATTATGAATACGAGTTGAATGAAATTCGTATGGAGAAGGGAGTTAAGATTAGGTGGGGATTTCAATTGAGGACTCGTGTCAGTGGCTAAGTTGTATGATTCCTTGTGTGGGCAGGGAATTGTACTTGGTGTAAAAACTACTTAGTTCTGGCAATGATAATCATTGAAATGTTTGTGTCGTGCTATTTTCTATATGCATGCTAAGAGGGTGATTCCTTTCTCATGTGTAGAACAGATAAATAGGTTATAGGTAGAGAATATAAGGTTAAGTACGAGTTCTTAAAACTCATACTTATGTGACATTCTTGATTCATAGTTATATGAAATGTTTATGAACCCCTCAGCGAATGGACGCCAAAGGTCTGATTAGGACAAGTTCTTAAACTCATATGAGTGTGGTAAATAAATGAACTCATAAGTGTGGTTTGACGAACTGGGTATAGTTTTGTGTACATGGAGTATTAAAGATTATATGAACAAATAGATTGTTAAGCCAATGATTATTAGTGGAGACATAAGTTTTCCAAAACTCCTAGTGATGTTAGACTTCAGAATTTTGACATCAAGCTAAATACACACTATATGCTTTTAAAAAAAAAGAGAGTGTAGACTCGTAATCATTTTTGAAACGATTTAAATTATAGTCTATGCTACTTATTTCAGCTAGATGCAAATGATTTGAAATATCAAAATATCTTTTATTTATCAATCATGTACCATGTAACCTGGTGCAAAGATGATAAAAGTTGATAGAGTTATAAATGCATGAATACTTAGTGTGAATTTGATCTAAAATCTTTGTTCCACTATTGTATGATGTGTTATGACAAAGTCATATAATGATGACATCCTAAAATGGACTCTTAATACAGTACGACATCATGGCGTCATTTTCAAACTATTTTAAAAATTTTAATTTGCCAACAGGGTTTGGCTACATCTAAATAATTCGATTGAATTAAATTATTGATATGAGTCTATGCTATTTGATTCAGCTAGACAAACATTTATGAAAACTCTAAGTGTTCATTGAAAGAAATTTTCCAAACCAAATTGTTTTGGTGCGGAATCCAATAAGTCTGAGGTAATAGTTTATGCGCCCAAGGCGGATATGAGAAACAGATCAGACCAGAAGTATTTTATAAGTACATGGCATATCGAGCTAATTACCCACTATGTCTGTATGTTAAGACGGTTTGCGGATGAATTTCCATATAACCTTTGCGAAAATGACAGACAATAGTCTGTAAAAGCCCTCAACACAATTTCAAAATTTTAACTCTTGTAAGAGGTGTATTGGGTAGCATGTGATGATGATAATGAACAGTGTATGGTGTATGGTGTAAGGTGTAAGGTAATAATCCATAAACGATATCTGTAATAAACCCTAGGTATTTATTAAGAACGTCAACGTTCGGTTAGAAAAATCATACGAATTATAAGAAACCCTAGATATCGGTTCTGAAAACCCTAATTTCAGTTCTGGAAATTCAAAACCCTAATTCGGTGTATGAAACCCTAGTTTGGGAATACGAATGCTATGTATAAGGTTTAACATTATTAAATATAACTTAATTAGGAAAAACCCAAAAGAATTACTGGAAACCCTAAATAATTAGAAAACCTAATTATTAGAAACCCTAATTTGTAATTAGGGAAAAACCTAAGTGTTAATTAAATAATTTTAATGTTAATTAGGATATATTTATCCTAATTTTAATGTCATAAGTAATTAGAAAATCCTAATCTAATTACGAAATTTAATTTCTAAATTAGAAAATTATTTTTCTATTAAAAACCCTAATTTGTGGGTTAAAAACCCTAATGACAATTTTGACCCTAATTGCTAAATTAGCAATTTTAATTAGAAAATACTAATCCTAATTAACAAGATTTAGATTATGATTAGAATATCTTAATATAATTATCAAAATCCTAATTATAATTTAGAAATATTAATTTTCTATTTTTAAAATCGAAATTCAAAAATCTTTGAAATTAAATTGCAAAGTTAAGGGTTAAACCCTAAACCTTAAGGGTTTAAACCCTAGACACTAAAGGGTTCAAACCTTAAACCCTAAGGGTTAGGGAAATTGACAAAAATGTCATTAAATTAGAAATCAAAAAGACCAAAATACACTTTCTTGTAAGCTTAAAGTTTTTCTAGAAATTGAATGACTCATCATGTTAGGTATTGACCATGTGCTGGAAAATCACTACACAATCTGACCTAGAGTGTCATCTTACATTACTTGGATTCATTGAATCAAATATAAGAGATTTAGGATAGAGAAATTTCACATATTAAGCTTTTTGGCTATCAAATACAAACCAACTCTCTCTCTCATCCAAAGCTCCGAAATTATTAAGTGATTTAGTCATTCATTAAGCCCTTGGATTATCAAGAACAATAGGAGAGATCAATGATCAAAGATTTAGCAAGAAGGTATAAAACCCTAAACTTACTTTGATCTTGTATGCTAAGAGAAAATTTGTGTTTATGTGTTTAAATCAGTGCTAGAAGATGTTTTATGATGATCTATCATAGATCCATAGCATCAAAGTGGAGAAAAATTGAAATTTTCAAAAACTGTTCTTGAACCCTAAAGTGGTCTGACAAGCATATATCAGTTGCTCTAGATCTTTCTTTGATTATTGTTTTTGTTGTTTTAAAGTTTTAATCGATAACCTGTCATGTGGTCTTTGATCTAGAAGTCGAATCATAGTCATTACATGGCTAGATTACATGTTATACCTGGTCAAAACCCATTAACCGGGCATGACCGACTGATTTATGTGTAACCCAGAAATCAAATATCAGCGTCTGACAACTTTTTATAACGCCAATATCTGTCAGTAATCATGTAAACAAGCAACATATTATAAGTAATAGGTGGTCAAAGTGGGCGACTCGTACTGTTTTAGCATTTCTGGAAAACCCAGAAAATCGGATGAACAAGTGTTCTGACAGCCTTTGACCATCTGGAACATGTGTTAGATTTGCACTGCGATGTTGTCATGTACATGTTCCTTGACACATGGACTATAGATTAGAATCGTAATATCGACCACTTGATGACCAGAATATAAATAAAATTGATCTAGAAAGAGACCACTCGAACTGCCTGGGTTTTTGAAAAACCCAGGAACGTTCTGACAACATGTTTGCAAGCCCAGATCTTTGTGATATTTTGATGTATGACCTATATTGTGGTTGATAGTTGTAGTGGTGCATACTGACTACATGATCTACGTTTAAACTATCCCAGAACCAGTTTAGACTGAGAGTTAAGGCTGGTTAAACCACCCAACCGGTAGCTGGCTATGCGTTTCTGGGTTCTTGCTCAAGAACACCTATAGCGACGGGTCTGTCGCTATAGGGCCCTTTAGCAACGGTTTCTATTTATTTAATTTCTGATTTTCCCAGAAATTATTTAAAAATTGATAAAAATAATTTTTAATTATTAAAAATAATAAATAAATTCTGAAAAATTATTTTAAATTCTGAAAAATAGTTTTTAATTATTTTGAGTATATTTCATAAATATTTAATATTTTTGGAATATAAATGGTATTTAATTTATTTAATTATAATATTAAATAAATTATTTAAAAATGATTTAAATACATGAAAAATCATGAAAAATAATATTATGGTATAATAAAATATTTTAAGTTATTTTCAATGACTTTTAATATTTTAGGATGAATTTTATTAATTAATCAATATTAATGATAATTAGTTTATTTAATAACTATATTAAATAAATTATTTAAAAATAGAATTAATAATTTTTAAATCATATAAAAATGATTTAAGTGTTATTAAAATATTTTAAGTTATAAAATAAAACTTTTGATATTTTGTCATGAAAATATTAATATTTTAATATTAATAGCAATTATTGGATAAAGAATTTAATTGTTTAAAGATCATATAAAGGTGATTTTAAAATATTAAAAATACTTTGTGATATTATAAATATATTATAATATTATGACATGTATTTCATTAATAATTGATAATAAATAAATATTAATGATAAAGGAATTATATGGTATTTATATTATATAAATACGATATTAATGATTGAAAATTCACGATAAATTGTAATAATTATTTAAAAATTATTATGAGACATGGAAAAATATTTCGACTATTAATAAATTATCTTAGTTAATGGTTAAGTGTTAGGCAGAGTTTAATTGAATTTAAACTCGAGATTTGTCTGACTAGACCGTCGGGATGTCAGATTTGTGTCGGGTTCTGTGACAACCCAAGAATTTGGAGAATTTATTAAAATCTTAAATGATTGATTTTAGGTCAAATATTAGACCTAGACAGAAAATAAGTGTATGCATTTAATGTTACTGGGATAGAATTTTGAGGGTTTCAAAATTCTGTAAAGGATATAGGTGAATTATTCAGGATTAAGAATTTATGTGATTAAATTCTGTGTTTATGGTTAATGATGTGTTCAGAATGTGGTTAAGGGTCATGGGTTAATCAGATAAACTATATCTGTGACAAACCCTAAGTTTATATTAAGAACGACAAAGTTCAGTTAGAAAACTCTAACGTCTAATAAGAAACCCTAGAAATCGGTTCTGGAAACCCTAGTTTCAGTTCCGGGAAATTCAAAAGCCTAATTCGGTGAATGGAACCCTAGATTGGGAATGCAAAGTTATGAACAAGGTTAAACGCCAATAATTTTAATTAATTAGGGAAAACCCTAATGAATTGTTTAAAATCTTAATTGATTATTTGGAAACCCTAATACCAGATCTGAAAACCCTAATTTCAGATTCTGGTAAAATGAAACCCTAATCTGGGAATGGAAAGAATAATTATAATGCTTTAGTGCTTTTAATTAAGTATTAATTAGGGTAAAGGTTAATTAATTAACAAATCCTAATTCCAATTTTTGGAACCCTAATTGTTCCGTCAGAAACCCTATTTGTTCAGTGGTGGAAGTTAATGGCTAAAATTAGCAATGCTAATTAGGAAACCCTAATCCTAATTATTCGAAGTTATGAGTAATTATAAACCCTAATCTAATTACGAATATTTAATTTCTAAATTAAAAAATTTATTTTTCTATTAGAAACCCTAATTATTGGATTATAAACCCTAATCCGTGATGTTGGTCTTAATTGCTTAATTAGCAATTTTAATTAGGGAATGCTAATCCTAATTAGCAAGAATGAAATTATGATTAAGGAATTTTAAATATAATTAGTAAATCCTAAGTATAATTTTTGGAATGTTAATTTTCTATTTTTATAACCGAAATTCGGAAATGATAGAAATTAAATTTGGCAAAGTTAAGGGTTAAAACCTAAACCCTAAAATATCCAAACCCTAAAACCCTAAGGGTTTATATCAAATGATCATTCTAGAATTAAATGGTATGTAAAATATCATTAATATTATTTTTATTTAATGGATAGCTTGCAATCTTGGCTAAATCTTGGTTGTTGAACAACCCTAACCCTAACCTAGCCTAGCCATGTGCTAAAAATCTCCAGCAATCTCAGCAACTCAGCCACATACATTGAATTAGTAGATTTTAGGGATTAAAAGAAAGAAAAAGTAAGAAAAATCTTACTTTACTCTCATTTTTCTTCCAAGCCCATTCTCTCTCTAGAAATTCGGGATTTAGTGTGAGAGAGAGTAAGAATCAAAGCCATGATCAAGATTCAGCAAACCAAAAACAGAATCAAAAGGCAGAAAATCAAAATCAAAGCATAAAAGGTATAAAATCCTAATTTTTAGAAATCCTTCTATTCTTGGTTAAATGTTGCAATTGATTGTGCAAAGATGTGTAATAGGGTGTCAATTGATGTTCTGGGTTGTTAAATCCATGACCCATAACATCAAAGTGCACGAATTTAAAGTTTTTCAAAATCTGGAAATCTGGAAAATTATGTTTTTCAGACAAATGTCAGATCTGATATATCCGTCTGTGTTATGAGTTTTTGATGTTTAAAACTTTTCAAGTGTAGCCTGGTATGTGTTCTTTAATATGCAAAAGGAATCAGACCTAGATCTATTATAGATCACAAGATATAAACGGTCAAAACCCGTTGACCGAACTGCTAAAACCGCGAACCCAGAAAATAGAGAAACAGTGTCCGTGTTCTACTTTGACCGGCCATATCTTGTTCATGTTTTGATGTTTTTGTGTTATTTTGCTTTATAGTTGTAGTACTACATGTTATTTACAAACTGTAATTGATGGATCTCATACACGTTGCTCGATCACCAAGTTATAAGGGATCAAAGTAGGTACCTAAGGCTGTTCTTCAAATCTGGAAAACCCAGAATTTGAAGAACAAGTCTGGCATCATTTTTGGAAGTCTGGATCTCTCTGTTATAGTGTTGTTTGGCCATGAAATTGGTTTCTAGTTGTATTATTGCATAAGTACTACAATATGAGAGTTTTTATAAGACCAGAAACGCAATAATCAAGGATTTAAGTCAGGTCAAAGCACCCACCCTCGTCACTGCCGGAAAATCTGGGCAGGCCTCAAGAACACCTATAGCAACAGAAAGCGTCGCTATAGGCCTTTAGCCACAGTTTTAATTATTATTTTCTGGAAAATGATTAAAAAATGGTTTTTAATTATTAAAAGTAGATAATAAATTATAAAAAAATTATTTTAATGTCTGAAAAATAGTTTTTAACTATTTTGAGTGTATTTCGAAAATAATTAATATTTTTGGAATATAAATGGTATTTATTTATTTAATTATAATATTAAATAAATGATTTAAAAATAGTTTTAATTCATGAAAAATCATGAAAAATAATATTATGATATAAGAAAATATTTTAAGTTATTTTTGATGACTTTTAATATTTTGGGATGAAATTCATTAATTAATCAATATTAATGGTAATTAGTTTATTTAATGAATATATTAAATAAATTATGGAAAAATAGTATTAATGATTTAAAAATCATATAAAAATGATTTAAGTGTTATAAAAATATTTTAAGTTATAAAATGTAACTTTTGATATTTTGGCATGAAAATATTAATATTTTATATTAATATCAATTATCGGATAATGGATTTAAGTGTTTAAAAATCATATAATTATGTTTTTAAAGTATTAAAAATACTTTGATGATTTTCATTAATATTTTATAAATATTAATGATTAAAAGAATTATGTGGTATTTAATTTATTTAAATACGGTTTTTATGAGTGAAAGATGTTGATAAATGGTAATAATTATCCGAAATTTTTTACGAGCATAGGAAAAATGTTTTGACTGATAAGAAAGTTATCTGTGATATTGTTAAGTATTAAGTCAGAGTTTAATTGAACTTAAACTCGATATTTGTCCGACTAAACTGTCGGGATGATAGAATTATGTCGGGTTCAACTCAGACTGTAATAGTTTGACTTGATACCTAGTTTTATGTGCTGTAAAGACTGAAAGGGTTATGTGGTAATGTATTTAGGTTATTCTGTGGATATAAATATAACGGTAATATACTGTGATGATATTATTCTAATATTGGAGATCTATATTATTAATATTAGGTCTTCGGGTAAAGCGTTATAAATTGCGTTGCGGTAATCAACGGTGCAGGCAAGTTTTTCAGTTCTATTATGTTTGTGGATGGAATGTGGTTATGTGTTAAATTACATATCATGCTCTATGAATTGTTAAAAGTCAAAATATGACTAAGTTAATTGGGTTAAGGAACTCAATCAATATGTGATTACATGTTGTATGATGTAACTCGATAAATTAGAAATGTATAATGCATGAATTAATGTATTATAAGAAATTATTAATGCATGTAGAATATGTTTAGTAAAGAATATATGTTGCATGTAGATATGCATATTAAAGGAAATGTAGTGCATATAGAATTGTGTGTTATGTGAAACATGATAGATTGTTAAATTTGCTGGGCTGTCGAGCTCAATCTTGCAAACATAAACTTTTTGCAGGTTAATGATGTTAGACAATATTATTTGCTATACGGATGATGAAGATTGAACGATGCATAAAATGAATACATTTTCTTGATTTAGAAATGGTATAGAACTATGATTGATAGTTTTATCAAATGTAATTTTCATCTATGTACAGTTTGAAATGTTGTATAGATAAAGAAGGTTTATTTTGAAATGAGAATATATATGATTCTTAAACAAATGAATCATCAATAGAAAAGATAATGCCAAGTTCAGCTTGGGGCAATATATGCAGCTATCTTGTAATATAATAGTTTGAAAATAATGTTATGGGTTAGATAACTTATGAATTATATTTAAGTTAAGGTTACTCGACCTTGGGGATAAGTGTGTAAAATGTATTGTATAAACAATTTATGTTTATATCTTCCGAAAATAGTGAAAGAATTAGTGTACCGAGTCCGCGGCGATTCGGGGCTCGGATTCGGGACTACTACAGTTGGTATCAGAGCTGTTGGTTATGAAGCTTGGGTAAGAATACCTGAGACCAATAACCGCAGTGATTAGGATTAAGTACTAACTCAAATCGAGTTAGTGTTTCGGTAAAGATTCAAAGACGAATCTCGACTAGTGCAAAGATACGTAGTTCCCTAACTCTGATAATCAAGTTGAACAGTAACGGTAATAGATCGAGTCTAAAAGACTGAAAGTGCAGGGATAGAAGATCGTAAAACAAAACGAGCAAGTCATAGAATTGAATCGTAATATATACGATAAGATCATCCCGTGATCTGATAAGGTTATGATGTGGGAAAAGAATCAATCTGATGATTGAAAAGTTACAGCAAGATGTTGTGTATCAGTTGTACTATGAAATTGTACTATGAAAACTCATGAAAGAGTTATGGATTATGAATACGAATTGAATTCGTATTAAAAAAGGGGGTTAAGATTAGGTGGGAATTTCAATTGAGGACTTATGTCGGCAGCTGAGTTGTATGATTCCTTGTATGGGCGGGGAATTTGTACTTGGTTTTAGAATCACTTAACTTCCTGGTCGATGTAGTGGATAGGTTGATCAATTCTTTGTATGGGCGGGGAATTGTTCGCTTAGCTTCCTATATTGATTAGTGGCCGAGTTTGGTTTGACAACCACTTAGTTTCTGGCACTGATAATCATTGAAATGTTTGTGTCGCGCTATTTGCTATATGCGTGTTAAGAGGGTGATTCCTTTCTCATGTGTATGACAGATAGATAGGTCATAGGTAGAGTATATAAGGTTAAGTACGAGTTCTTAAAACTCATACTTATGTGACATTCTTGATTCATAGTTATATGAAATGAGAGGGTGATTCCTTTCTTAAACTCATATGATTGTGGTAATTTATGAACTCATAAGTGTGGTTTTATGGACTGGGTATAGTTGTGTGTGAATGGAGTATTGAGGATAATAGGAACAGATAGAATGTTTAAGCATATGATCATTAGTGGAGAATTAGGTTTTCCTAAACCCCTATCTATGCTAGATTTCAAAATTTTTGACATCAAGCTAAATGCGCACTATGTGCCTTTTAAAAAAAAATTGTTTTTATTTATCACTTATGTACCATGTGACCTGGTGCAGGGATGATAAAAAATGATGGAGTTATCAATGCAGAATTACTTGGTGTTGGATGTGATCTAAGGATCGTCAGCCCACTACAGTATGATGTAGTATAACAAAGTCACAAAATGACGAAATCCTCAACGGACTGTAAATACAGTGCGGCATCATGACATCATTCTCAAAAATGTTTTATTGAAAGAAATTTCTCAAACAAAATTGTTTTGCTACGGAATCAAATAAGACTGAGGTATGAAATTTTGTGCGCCTAAGGCGGATAAGAGGAACAAATTGTTCCGACCAGCAGTACTTGATCAGTACAGGGCATAATGGGCTAATCACCCTTTTTGTCCGTAAGTTATGACGGTTTGCAGATGAATTTCCATAAAACCTTTGCAAAAATGTAAAACAAACAGTCTATACGATTCCTCAGCACAGTTTTAAAATTTTTACCCTTATGAGTGGTGTATTGGGTAACATGTGAAATATGTGTGAATGGTGTAATGTGCACGGTGTAAGGTGAATTTCGGGGATGAAATTCTTAGAAGGAGGGGTGAATGTGACAACCCAAGAATTTGGAGAATTTATTAAAATCTTAAATGATTGATTTTAGGTCAAATATTAGACCTAGACAGAAAATAAGTGTATGCGTTTAATGTTATTGGGATAGAATTTTGAGGGTATCAAAATTCTGTAAAGGATATAGGTGAATTATTCAGGATTAAGGATTTATGTGATTAAATTCTGTGTTTATGGTTAATGATGTGTTCAGAATGTGGTTAAGGGTCATGGGTTGATTAGATAAACTATATCTGTGACAAACCCTAAGTTTATATTAAGAACGACAAAGTTCAGTTAGAAAACTCTAACGTTTAATAAAAAAACCCTAGAAATCGGTTCTAGAAACCCTAGTTTCAGTTCTGGGAAATCCGAAACCCTAATTCGGTGAATGGAACCCTAGATTGGGAATGCAATGTTATGAACAAGGTTAAACGCCAATAATTTTAATTAATTAGGGTAAACCCTAATGAATTGTTTAAAATCTTAATTGATTATTTGGAAACCCTAATACCAGATCTTAAAACCCTAATTTTAGATTCTGGTAAAATGAAACCCTAATCTGGGAATGGAAATGATAATTATAATGCTTTAGTGCTTTTAATTAAGTATTAATTAGGGTAAAGGTTAATTAATTAACAAATTCTAATTCCAATTTTTAGAACCCTAATTGTTCCGTCAGAAACCCTATTTGTTCAGTGGTGGAAGTTAATGGCTAAAATTAGCAATGCTAATTAGGAAACCCTAATCCTAATTATTCCAAGTTATGAGTAATTAGAAACCCTAATCTAATTACGAATATTTAATTTCTAAATTAGAAAATTTATTTTTCTATTAGAAACCCTAATTATTGGATTATAAACCCTAATCCGTGATGTTGGTCTTAATTGCTTAATTAGCAATTTTAATTAGGGAATGCTAATCCTAATTAGCAAGAATGAAATTATGATTAAGGAATTTTAAATATAATTAGTAAATCCTAATTATAATTTTTGGAATGTTAATTTTCTATTTTTATAACCGAAATTCGGAAATGATAGAAATTAAATTTGGCAAAGTTAAGGGTTAAAACCTAAACCCTAAAATATCCAAACCCTAAAACCCTAAGGGTTTATATCAAATGATCATTCTAGAATTAAATGGTATGTAAAATATCATTAATATTATTTTTATTTAATGGATAGCTTGCAATCTTGGCTAAATCTTGGTTGTTGAACAACCCTAACCCTAACCTAGCCTAGCCATGTGCTAAAAATCTCCAGCAATCTCAGCAACTCAGCCACATACATTGAATTAGTAGATTTTAGGGATTAAAAGAAAGAAAAAGTAAGAAAAATCTTACTTTACTCTCATTTTTCTTCCAAGCCCATTCTCTCTCTAGAAATTCGGGATTTAGTGTGAGAGAGAGTAAGAATCAAAGCCATGATCAAGATTCAGCAAACCAAAAACAGAATCAAAAGGCAGAAAATCAAAATCAAAGCATAAAAGGTATAAAATCCTAATTTTTAGAAATCCTTCTATTCTTGGTTAAATGTTGCAATTGATTGTGCAAATATGTGTAATAGAGTGTCAATTGATGTTCTGGGTTGTTAAATCCATGACCCATAACATCAAAGTGCACGAATTTAAAGTTTATCAAAATCTGGAAATCTGGAAAATTATGTTTTTCAGACAAATGTCAGATCTGATATATCCGTCTGTGTTATGAGTTTTTGATGTTTAAAACTTTTCAAGTGTAACCTGGTATGTGTTCTTTAATATGCAAAAAGAATCAGACCTAGATCTATTGTAGATCGCAAGATATAAACGGTCAAAACCCGTTGACCGAACTGCTAAAACTGCGAACCCAAAAAATAGAGAAACAGTGTCCGTGTTCTACTTTGACCGGCCATATCTTGTTCATGCGTTGATGTTTTTGTGTTATTTTGCTTTATAGTTGTAGTACTACATGTTATTTACAAACTGTAATTGATGGATCTCATACACGTTGCTCGATCACCAAGTTATAAGGGATCAAAGTAGGTACCTAAGGCTGTTCTTCAAATCTGGAAAACCCAGAATTTAAAGAACAGGTCTGGCATCATTTTTGGAAGTCTGGATCTCTCTGTTATAGTGTTGTTTGGCCATGAAATTGGTTTCTAGTTGTATTATTGCATAAATACTACAATATGAGAGTTTTTGTAAGACCAGAAACACAATAATCAAGGATTTAAGTCCGGTCAAAGCACCCACCTCGTCACTGTCGGAAAATCTGGGCAGGCCTCAAGAACACCTATAGCGACAGAAAGCGTCGCTATAGGCCTTTAGCGACAGTTTTAATTATTATTTTCCGGAAAATGATTAAAAAAATGGTTTTTAATTATTAAAAGTACATAATAAATTATAAAAAAATTATTTTAATGTCTGAAAAATAGTTTTTAACTATTTTGCGTGTATTTCGAAAATAATTAATATTTTTGGAATATAAATGGTATTTATTTATTTAATTATAATATTAAATAAATGATTTAAAAATAGTTTTAATTCATGAAAAATCATGAAAAATAATATTATGATATAAGAAAATATTTTAAGTTATTTTTGATGACTTTTAATATTTTGGGATGAAATTCATTAATTAATCAATATTAATGGTAATTAGTTTATTTAATGAATATATTAAATAAATTATGGAAAAATAGTATTAATGATTTAAAAATCATATAAAATTGATTTAAGTGTTATAAAAAATATTTTAAGTTATAAAATGTAATGATATTTTGGCATGAAAATATTAATATTTTATATTAATATAGAATTATGTGGTATTTAATTTATTTAAATACGGTTTTTATGAGTGAAAGATGTTGATAAATGGTAATAATTATCCGAAATTTTTTACGAGCATAGGAAAAATGTTTTGACTGATAAGAAAGTTATCTGTGATATTGTTAAGTATTAAGTCAGAGTTTAATTGAACTTAAACTCGATATTTGTCCGACTAAACTGTCGGGATGATAGAATTATGTCGGGTTCAACTCAGACTGTAATAGTTTGACTTGATACCTAGTTTTATGTGCTGTAAAGACTGAAAGGGTTATGTGGTAATGTATTTAGGTTATTTCGTGGATATAAATATAACGGTAATATACTGTGATGATATTATTCTAATATTGGAGATCTATATTATTAATATTAGGTCTTCGGGTAAAGCGTTATAAATTGCGTTACGGTAATCAACGGTGCAGACAAGTTTTTCAGTTCTATTATGTTTGTGGATGGAATGTGGTTATGTGTTAAATTACATATCATGCTCTATGAATTGTTAAAAGTCAAAATATGACTAAGTTAATTGGGTTAAGGAACTCAATCAATATGTGATTACATGTTGTATGATGTAACTCGATAAATTAGAAATGTATAATGCATGAATTAATGTATTATAAGAAATTATTAATGCATGTAGAATATGTTTAGTAAAGAATATATGTTGCATGTAGATATGCATATTAAAGGAAATGTAGTGCATATAGAATTGTGTGTTATGTGAAACATGATAGATTGTTAAATTTTCTAGGCTCTCGAGCTAAATCTTTGCAAACATAAACTTTTTGCAGGTTAATGATGTTAGACAATATTATTTGCTATACGGATGATGAAGATTGAATGATGCATAAAATGAATACATTTTCTTGATTTAGAAATGGTATAGATCTATGATTGATAGTTTTATCAAATATAATTTTCAGCTATGTACAGTTTGAAATGTTGTATAGATAAAGAAGGTTTATTTTGAAATGAGAATAGATATGATTCTTAAACAAATGAATCATCAATAGAAAAGATAATGCCAAGCTCAGCTTGGGGCAATATATGCAGCTATCTTGTAATAGAATAGTTTGAAAATAATGTTATGAGTTAGATAACTTATGAATTGTATTTAAGTTAAGGTTACTCGACCTTGGGGATAAGTGTGTAAAATGTATTGTATAAACAATTTATGTTTATATATTCCACAAATAGTGAAAGAATTAGTTTACCGAGTCCACGGCGATTCGGGGCCCGGATTCGGGGCTACTACAGGTTCAACTCAGACGACAATAGTTTGACTTGATACCGAGTCTTATATGTGTTATAGACTAATAGGGTTATGTGTTTAGGTTATTCTATGTATGTATATATATATAATAGTACTATATTGTGATGATATTATTCTAATATTGGAGATCTATATTACTAATATTAGGTCTTCGGATAAAGCGTTATAAATTGTGTAGCGGTAATCAACGGTTCATGCAAGTTTGTTTTACTTAACTCTACTAAGAGTTATTTTATTCAGATATGCTTATGGATAATTATTGCTGATTGCCATTATAGAATTGTACTCTGTACATATTGCATGTATAAGTCAGGTATGAAAGGCTGATAACCTTCATTACCCTTCGGTCCAGATATATTTGTTCATGTTATATACTTCTTCAGTCAAAAGTTTGTTCATGCTAGTTCACAATTATATTGTTGAATTATAGCCAGCTTATTATTTAGATTCTTTCAATTATGATATATCGTTAAATTATTGAACTTAAACTTGCTGGGAAATCTTATGCTCACCCTTGCTATATAATGATAAACATTGCAGATTAAGGCGAATAAGTCAGATACAAGGAAAGGTTAAAGACAGTTCCAGCTTAAAGTTAATGTATGCGATTAGAGTTGTAATAAGTATTGTATATTAATGTTATTATAAGTTAAAAAAGTTATGATTATATATAAGTTAAGGTTACTCGACCTTGGGGGAATAGTGTGTAAATGTATTGTATAAATAATTTATGTTTATATCTTCCACAAATAGTAGTAATAGTGATAGAATGATCGAACAGGATCTGCGGTGATTCGGGACCTCAGATTCGGGGCCCTCACAGATAAAGGGAAGGCTAATGCGAAACCATAGATTACCTATGTAATAATATAGATTTGTAATGATAATATTTGATATTATGGCAAGAACAATTGTAACGGTTATAAAGAACCTGGGAAAATGTTAATATTATTTTGAATATATATAAGACATATTCGTTCTTTTAAGGAATTTCAATTGAATATTTGTGTGAACTGTAGCACCGTGTAGCACCATCTGCCGGGTTGGAAGATACCTGTATTTAGGGGCGTCACAGATGATGGGTTAGTTTAGTTGATAAGTTGAGACTGTTATTGATCCATCCTTGTTAGCAAGCACCGACCAACTATTTTAACTAGTTATATTTTGAATTTAGTTTGAGTGTTTATTGCTTTGAGAATATTTTCACTCTTTTAAACTTTCATGATTACAAGGTAATAACAGACTTAGACACTTATACAGTTTTGGATCTTAGATTCTGGCATGTTTTCATATATATTAAAAAAATATCGAAAGTCTTGCGGTGGGTCGAGATGGAGTGTGAAACACACTCGCCCATAAACGCAGACCGATGTTGAGATGGAGCATAAAATGCACCCACCTAATTATCTTCGGATTTCGTAAAGTCTAATTTGGCTTAAGTTGATTATGTGGCCTTTGCGGCTCGAGTTATTAGATTCATATGGGTGTTCTACACCTAGTGCCACAAAGTCATCTGGTTTGGGAGTCATTGATCAAAAGTTCATTAATGGGTAGCTCTGAATAGCCTAAGGTAATTAAGCATTGTCTGAGTCAGATTTTACTGTCTTCATGCTAGAGCCTTTTGATCCTTTCTTGCATTTGCACCTTGTTCTTAATGCTTGTTGATTGTTTGAGTTGCAGAGTGAGCATATTGGTATTCACAATCGATTATGTGAACTTAATTTGAGCTATGATTAGTTAGGATGGTTGGTTTTCACACACACACACACACACTCACATAGAATGGATCGAATATAGTCTTATGCTTGAAATTGATTGAACCCTTATTCATATCCGTGTTTGTCCAATTCTCTAGGAGTAGCTATGATTGAGCTTAGAAGCCATGATGTTAGTATATAGTTTTATACTTCATTCGTGTGTTGTTTTACTGTTGTTATTTTTGTGTTAGATAGTTTACTTGAGGACAAGCAATGCCTTAAGTTTGGTGGTATTTGATGAGTGAGATTTATACCCGCGAATCAAATCCTTTATTTCTTAAAAAATTGCTTGATCTTCGTAGATTATATATAGCTTTTATATGATTTTAGTATTATTTTGCTTAACTGACGTGTTGCAGGGCATATTAGGTCTTTTCCAGCTTGCAAGGGGCAAAACTGTCAATTTTCCTACACTGGCACTGCAGTACATATGCCAGGCTTAAACCTGGCGCTGCAGCGCCCCAAACAGGTCAACGGTGGCGTTAGCATGGCGCTGCAGTGCCCCAGTTCTAGCTCTGGTCTTTTTGTCCTGACGTGGCGCTACAGCGCCGTTCAAAGTCTTACTCTCCGCGTTGCAGTTCCACCTCCGGTTCGCAGATAGTAAAGAGCTAGATTTGACCTAGCTTGAAGTGGAGACTTGTATATATAAGTGTGATGCCCCCAAAACAGGTATACATCACGCATCTTGGGTCGCCAGATACATGGTACATAATTCAAATACAACTTAATAATACAATTGTCGTGTACAATACGACAAAACATAAACTGTGAGTTTGAATACAAATATTTTCTACTAGAGAGTATAAAAGCTCAAAAGGAGTCCTATTTACAATTATTATCACACTATATCACAGAATAGTAAGGACTACTAATGCACCATCTAGGACCATCACTCCGTTCCCTGACTCGTCCCAGCTATATTCTCATTTCCTTAAGAGAACAGTGAAAGAAAGGGTGAGCTCAACTAGCCCAGTAAGAAATATTATGACTAAGATAATGCAGAATAAATTATCATTAGCCTTAAATAGTGTTAAACTTATACAATATAACAAACATCAAGTTTAACTGCAGCGGAACAAGCAATCCATTAAAAGAGTCAAGTAGGGAATAAAATCTACTATCTTTTATGATTTAAAAGGTTTTTCATCACTTTTATTGCTGGGACTCAGCTTACTAAATAATCAACATCATCGAATCACCCCTGCACTACGACCAAGGATATTCTTTAGTATCACGACCATAATTATCTATGCACTACGGGCTAAGAATATTTGTGTATTCATTAATGGTCATGATCATGCCAACAACTGTCCGTCAATGCACTACGGGCCAATGAGGACTTTTACCACATCATTTGTAACATTACGGTCATGATTACACCGAATAATCCCTGGTCATAATCATACCAAGTCCATCTATGCACTACAGGCCACAGATGACTTTCAATAAAATATAAACATGAGGATGATGACAATGATATAAGAATTCAATAAAACAAGTTCAAGAATTAATTTATCCAGGAACCAATTCCGTCCAAACTGTCAACATGATACTGCTTTGTAGAGTAAAATTCAAGAATGCTCAGAAGAATATTTCCATGAAAAGATACTGGATGAAGCGCAAATATCAAGCATATTCCTCTAATTTCATGGAGTATAGAAGTCAAAGTTTTAACCAACTGAGTATAATAAAAATGGAATAACAAAAGAAATCACCATGCATGCGATAGACCGCACAGGAAAGTTATTCCAACAGAATAATAAATAACAGAACCAGGTCCGGTGTAAAACGCACAGACAGGATATTCCAATAGAATAATAACGACTGGAACCAGGTCCGGCGTAAAATGCACAGACATGATATTCCAACAGAATAATAAAGACTGGAATAACAGAAGAGTTTCACCAAGTATAGGGTAGCCCGCGTATACAGGTTATTCCAACAGAATAATAAATAATGGAATAACAGAAGTTCTCTTCATGAATACAAAAGAAATAACACCCCTTACATTAGTAGGAGATTGAATACTGCAGTAGTGTTGTAACAGAATACTCTTCTTCTTTCTCTCTTATTCTCTCTATACTTTCTCTCTCTATAGCTTGAATGAATTCGTGAAAAATAATGAAGAACTAGGCCTCTATTTATAGAAGATTTCTAGCTTAGCACTTGCAATGTGAAAAGGCAAGCGGCTTGACGACTGGTGATGTGAAAAGAAAAGTGGTTTGACGCCTGTAATGTGAAACACCAAGTGTTTTGACGCCTGTAATATAAAACACCAAGTGGTTTGACGCCTGTAATGTGAAACGACAATTGGTTCGACGCCTGTAATATGAAACGACAAGTGGTTTGACGTCTGATAAAGGTAATTACTATTGGCGAAAGAGACTCTTAGATGATGACATATGGGCCCCCATAAAATAACCAAATATACCACAAACGTCTCATAATAGACTCTTTATATACATCAAGGATTGAATAAATATTACCAAAAATCATTTTATTTTTAATTAACACATATTTAATCTTTCAAGAATTATTAATCATTAATATTATAACTTGTCGTCTCAATTATTGATTTAATAATATAACATATTATACAGATGATACTGTGACAATAATTGAATCAATAATATAAGAGATATGATGCAGCAATTATTGTAGGAATAATTGAGTATAACTGAGTGACTTCTCACGTAAACATCAATAATCAATACCGTGTGCTACTATACAACCACGCGAATTACTATACTTTTACTACCGGGTAGTTCAACAGTTTTAACGGTAACACCTCCGCCGTTATTTTTATAGAAAGATAATTTTGTCGTCTTCTAACTACGACAATACTTCCGTTGTGGGGTCCACCAATGATTGTGCCATCGTACGAAAATTCCCTGACAAAAAGAATATTCCCTGACCAATCGAATATTATATAACCACTTGCTTACTTTGCAAAATTTATAAATATTACCCACAACTATAACAGTATATCAAATCAATACTATAATATTCAAAAATATAATCCGAGAAAATTATTCTTTATTCATAAAAGTTGGGGTCTTACAACCTCCCCTTCTTATAAAATTTCGTCTTTGAAATTAGGGTACACACCTAGTATGTCGAACAGATGAGGATACCTTGACTTCATCTCAGATTCTAACTCCCAAGTCATTTCCTCCACATCGTGGTTTCTCCATAAAACTTTGACTCGAGGTATAACCTTGGAGCGTAGAACATGATCCTTCTTATCCAAGATTTTAACAGGTAACTCTTCATACGTTAAATCTTCCTCTATCTCATTTGTTTCTAACTCAATAATGTGGTTCAGGCCTTTCACATATTTACGCAACATAGATATATGAAAAACATTATGAACACGAGACATACTTGGCGGTAAGGCGAGTCTATAGGCCATAGTTCCTACTCAATCTAGGATTAAAAATAGGCCGATGAATCAAGGATTGAGCTTTCCTCTCTTTCCAAATATCGTAACTCTTTTCCATGGAGCAACACGTAACAACACATGATCTCCTATATCGAATTCCACATCGTTTCGATGAAGATTAGCATAACTCTTTTGTCGATCTTGTGAGGATTTTATACGTTGCCAGATCTTTTGAATCTTTTTCGTAGTCATACGTACCAACTCCGGTCCTAACAACGTTGCTTCACCCACCTCATTGCAGCATACTGGAGAACGACACTTTCTTCCATACAACGCTTCGAATGGAGCCATGCCAATACTTGCTTGATAACTGTTGTCGTAGGAAAACTCCACCAATGGTAAGAACTTGTCCCAACTTCCCTTGAAATTAAGGACAGAGAGTCTTAATAGATCTTCAAGAGCTTGAATAGTCCTCTCCGACTGTTCGTCCGTCTGAGGATGCTATACCGAGCTAAATCATAAGTCTTTGCCCATAGCTATGTGCAAACTAACCCAAAATCATGAAGTGAATCTTGGGTCTCGATCAGAAACTATGGATACCGGCATACCATGCAGTCTTACAATCTCATTTATGTACATACGAACAAGACATTCAAGTGTATAAGTTTCTCGTATCGGTAAGAAATGAGCAAACTTGGTCAATCTATCAACAATGACCCAAATCGCATCTATGCCTTGATAAACCTTAGGAAGACTGGTAACAAAATCCATGGTAATGTGCTCCCACTTCCATTCTGGAATTTCAAGTGGTTGCAATGGACCTTTTGGTACTTGATGCTCCGCTTTAACTCGTTGACAAGTTAGACACCTTGAGATAAACAACGCTATCTCTCTCTTCATATTGCTCCATCAAAATGTATGACGAAGATCATGATACATTTTGGTACTCCTAGGATGGATTGTAAATGTTGTGTTGTGCGCCTCCATCATGATTTTATACTTTAAATCAGGGTTGTTAGGAACACAAAGTTTGGAGTTGACTCGAAGTATTCCTTCTTCATCGATTTTCTCTTCCGGCATAGCACCTTCTTGCACTTTCTTCCTCATACGTATCAGTTCCAGGTCTGTAGCTTGAGCAGCTTTAAATTTATCGAATAAAGTTGATTCTACTCGTATATTCGCCATCATAACATGGGTCGCTGGAGTCTTTAACTCTATCTCCGTCTTTTGCAAGTCACATAAAATGGGCCTTTGCGTTGACAATATCGCACTCGTACTTGTATATGTTTTTCTACTCAATGCGTCAGCTACCACGTTTGCTTTTCCAGGATGGTATTAGATGGTATGATCATAATCTTTCAACAGTTCAAGCCAACATTGTTGTCACATGTTGAGTTCCTTTTGAGTGAAGAAATATTTGAGGCTTTTATGATCCGTAAAGATCTCCACTTTCTCCGTATATAAGTAATGCCTCCAAATTTTAAGTGCAAAGACAACAGCTGCCAACTCTAGATCATGAATAGGATAATTCCTCTCATATTCTTTGAGTTGTCGCGAGGCATAGGCTATGACTTTCCAATATTGCATGATAAGAAATCTCAACCCTTTGCCCGAAGCAACACTGTAGATGACAAATCCCTCCGAGCCAGATGGTATTGTTAGAACAGGTGCTGAAATGAGTCTCCTCTTGAGTTCTTGAAAACTCTTCTCACATTCTTCACTCCTATCGAACTTTATATCTTTCCGAGTTAGCTGAGTTAATGGTGTAGTGATTCGAGAAAATCTTTCCACGAATCTCTGATACACTACAAGAAAAAGGTCTATCAGCGATCGCATTTCCGGTCGCTGATATTATTAATAGCGACCGATATTAGTGACAACACTATATTATAGTCGCTAAGTAATATCAGCGACCGAATGCGGTCGCAGATCGGTCGCAAGAATAAATTTCCCCCTAAAATTTGGCAGAAAATGTTGGCGTATATTTTTATTGCGACCACTTAAAAACAGCGACTGCATGCGGTCGCTGATAAGTCCATGTCATTTAAATTTAGCGACCGCATGCGGTCGCAGATGGCGGTCGCTGATCAAACTAAATGAATTCAGTAACCAGTTCGCTCGACACAGAAATCAGAAGGGAAAAAAAGAGGGAGGTCACCGAAATAGAGAGAATAGGGAGAAAAGGGAAGAAGAGAAGAAGGAGAAGTAGTTTGCGTTCATTCTTCTTCAAATTAGAGACTAATTTTAGAGGTAAGAGCTATTTTTTAAGTTCTTCTTCTTTAATTTTTTTGGTTGTTTGTTATTTTTGTTCCTTCTTCTCCAAATCAGTATGTTTGCTACGAATTTGTGTTTTAAGAGTTAATTTATTGCAAAGAGTTGAATGAATGAATATGGCTAGCATGCTTAAATCATATTTTGGGTAATATGATTAGGATTTTATTAGTATTTGAAGTCGATTTGGGTAATATGATTATGTTTGGTGTTAATAAGTTTTGATTAGAGTAAAATTTATTTAGGTAATACACAGTACTTTGGGTAATTTGATTTTGTTAATTTATGTCAATTAGGGTAACTTGGTTAGTCATAGGATGAAGTTAGTATAAAATTTATATTTCGGGTAACTTGATTTGGGTAATAAGATGAATGTATTAGATTGTAGTTAGTATAAAATTTATATTTTGGGATTCTTTTTGTGCAATAGAGGTAATAACAGTTTGGTTATTATAGGAAGTCATGCACACGATATAGACTCGTGAATCCCCTGATTATGTTTGTAGTTTAACCAATTATATTGGTCAATGTGAAAAAATCATTTGTAGACTGAGAACTTGACATTGACATCATAATGTGGATCAAAACGTGAATAATTGCTCCCACGGAAAATGATTGAGTTTCAAAACTCTTTTGTAGTAAATCTCTAGATTAAAATTGTTTGCAGATAGTGTCTCTTTTATATAATCTAGTTGGCCACTTATACAAGTAAAATTATATAATTTTCCTACATACCTATCAAACAAACTCTAAATTTACAATTTTTTCCTACAAACTCCATTGTATTGGGAATTTGTATATGTAATTTGTTATATAATTGTATTGGAAACTGTTATTTTTGTAAGCAAATTTGGGGCTGCTTCATGCTCAAATGCTTTCTCATTATGAACAATTTTATGAGCATTGGGATTCCGATAAGTTCATAATTTCCATCCAATTCCTATGGTATCTCATATGGACTGTTGGTTTATGTCTTGGGTTCCTAGAAATGACCTTATATACATGTCGTCGTGCATGTGGCTAGTCCATATTACAGGGGAGACTCTGGCGAAATTTTTTTATTGGTCGGGTAGTTGCGAACATTTATACTATTAACGAGCCTATTGGTGATCCACTAGAGCCTATTAAGGGGATGTTAGAGCTGATGGGATGGGCTTGGGACTGCGAGGCCACGCCAAGCTTAGCTAAGCCTCACGGGGCCAAGCCAAGCTTGGTTGTTAGGGGGCTGTTAAGCCAAAATAGACAGTGCTAGGGAACTGTTAGTGCAACAGAGAAGGTAACTAAACACACTTGGTCAATAAAGAGATTCTTTTGGCTTTAAAGTTGTATAAATAAGTTAGCAAACTCTGATATAAAGCTAGCATGAATCAAGTCATATGATTACAAGTATATATGATCTCAAGTCATTTAATTACAAGTATGCTCAAGTCATATGGTTACAAGTATGCTTAAATGTTAATCATATGCATACTTACAAGTATGCTCAAGTCATATGATTAATAAGCTCATGTTGTCTGTAGTAGGTACCGTGGAATCATGGACCTCTATTCGGACCGTAGTTGGATGGCACAACGAAAGTCAAGTGCCTAGATAGGTGCTACAGTTGAATTTAGAGCTAGTTGCCAAGTGTTTTTGGAGTATGCATATAGTCACCCGGAATGTATGAATGGTAAGTCGCAGATAAGATGTCCATGTTTGAAGTGTAAGAATGTAAATTATATGGACAGTAACATGGTAAACTATCATTTACTTGTTTCTAGGTTCATGAGAAATTACGAAGAATGCTGGTGGGCACATGGGCAGAGAAGAGGTGCTGGCATCACACAAGTACACAATTCGGGCAGTAGTACTCATCGTATGAATGAAATGGTTCATGATATTGCAGGGCCAGATTTGATTGGGAGCAAGGCAGAGAGCAACCTATGAATTCTGATGCCAAAGACTTCTTTAAGTTGTTAGACGAGGGTAGCGAGGCATTATGGCATGGCTGCACCAAACACACTACATTATCTGCAGTGGCGATATTACTTAACATCAAGGCTGATCACAACATGAGCCATGAGTGTTTTGAGTCGCTCTTGAAGGCCATTAAGAGTATGTTGCCTGACGGTGAGAAATTACCTGGTAACTTTTACTTTTGTAAGAAAATGGTGAAGAAGTTGGGTCTTGGATACCAAAAGATCGATGCATGTCCCAACGATTGCATGTTGTTTTATAAGGAAAATGAACAGATGACAAGGTGCACGTTTTGCAATCATGATCGGTTTAGGCCTAATAAAGAGGGTGTCACTACAAAAAAATCAAGTATACCGTTTAAGATTCTAAGGTATTTTCCAATAACACATCGGCTAAAAAGATTGTACATGTCTTCAAGAATAGCTGAACATATGAGTTGGCATGCGAAATCTCCAGCTAAAGATGGAAAACTAAATCATCCCGCAGATGGGCAGGCTTTGAAAGATTTTAACTTAGCACATCCTGGATTTGCATTAGAACCTAGAAATGTGAGGCTTGGATTGTCCACCGATGGTTTCAATCCGTTTGGCCACTCATCTGTTCCGTACTTATGTTGGCCTGTGATTATTACTCCGTACAACTTGCCTCCTTGGATGTGTATGAAACAGCCATACTTGTTTCTTTCACTTGTGGTTCCTGGTCCTAAGAGTCCTGGAAAGAACTTAGATGTTTACTTGAGACCTCTTATAGACGAGTTGAAGGTATTGTGGGAGGATGGAGTACAGACTTGGGATGTTGCAACGAAAACAAATTTCAACCTTAGGGCTGCGGTTATGTGGACTATAAGTGACTTCCCAGCTTATGGTATGTTAGCTGGATGGAGTACACACGGGAAGTTGGCTTGTCCGTATTGTATGGAGCATACAAAGTCGTTCAATCTATTAAAAGGTCGAAAGCCTTGTTGATTTGACTGTCATCGTCGGTTCTTACCAGTAGATCACCCGTTTCGAAGAAATAGAGAACACTTCAGGAAAGGGAAAGTAGACAATGATATGCCTGCACCGCGATTGTCGGGAACGGAGATGAGAGATCATGTGATGAGATTGCCGGTTATACCATTTGGTAAGGTTGATGCCACAAAACATAATCAATGGGTTTGGTGAATCTCATAACTGGGTTCGGAGAAGCATCTTTTGGGAACTGCCTTATTGGTCTACAAATTTGATTCGTCATAATCTAGATGTGATGCATATTGAGAAGAATGTGTTTGACAATGTGTTTAACACTGTGATGAATGTTACGAGGAAGACTAAAGATAACGATAAGGCACGTTTGGACATGAAAGATATTTGTAAGCGTCCCGGATTAGAACTTTACGAATCTCCTAATGGTAAGATTGTCAAACCGCATGCAAGGTACACATTGTCCAAAAAGCAAGTTGAAAATGTGTGCACATGGGTTAAGTCTCTGAAACTACCAGATGGATATGCGTCAAACATTGCAAGGGGTGTTACAGGTGGGAAATTGCAAGGGATGAAGAGTCATGACTGTCATGCGTTCATGGAGAGGCTTATGCCTATAGCATTTTGAGATCTGCTTGATAAACCAATATGGGATGCTTTGACGGATCTTAGTCTTTTCTTCAAAGACTTATGTTCAAAATCATTAAATGAGAAGGACATGTCTGTACTTGAGAAGAACATCATAGAGATCACGTGTAAACTGGAAAAAATATTCTCACCTGGTTTTTTTGACTCCATGGAGCATTTACAAATCCATCTTCCCTATGAAGCTCGTGTTGGGGGTCCAGTTCAGTATAGATGGATGTACCCTTTCTAATGGGTGATGGGAAACCTTAAGAGAAAGGTGAAGAATAGAGCTTATGTCGTGGGGTCGATATGCGAGGCATACAGTTTTGATGAGATATCTACGTTTGTCTCCGACTATTTTCCGGACGAAGTCTTGACAAAGGCCAATCGAGTATCGAGACATGATGATGGGGGAAATGTTGAACTAAATGGTCGGCTCTCTGTATTTGGTCTATCGGGCCGCGTTTATGGAAAAGGGAAGCGCATATTCCTATCTGAGCAAGAATTACATGCTGCACATACTTACATTCTTCTCAATTGCGAGGAGATTGACGAATTTGTGAGGTACACATGTAAACTTGATAATTTATCTTTTAAGTTGAAAATTTATTCCAATATCTTAATGTTTATAACATGGTATAGATTGTACGATGACGAGTTAAAAGTGAAGCATCCCGGCATAACTGATAAAGATATTCAAATCAATCGGGATAAAAACTTTGCACTTTGGCTAAAGGACAAAGTAAGTTCAATTTTTAAGCACGTAGTATATCTATATACTCCATGTTAAATATGACTTCATTTAATAAGATGGAGTTTTTGTAGGCTTTGACTGAGGGATCAACGATTCCGGCTAATGTACAAGTCCTAGCTATGGGACCAAACAGAGACCAAGTCACCCACAATGGTTACAAAATAAATGGTTGTGAATTTCACACAAAGGCATATGGGCGCAGTAAAAGAACAACGAACTCTGAAGTGTGTGTCCAAGGAGATTGTTACAATGAGCTTGGTCGTTCCTTTTATGGGGAGTTGGAGGAAATCGTAGAGTTGTCGTACAAGGGCACGTACGGGGGTCATATTCACTTGTTCAAGTGTCGTTGGTTTGATTCAGAAAAAGGGATACGTGTTGACAGACATGGAATCGTCGATATTGACCTTCACAGGTCTACGTACTCCAACGAACCTTTTGTTTTACCAACTCAAACAGTACAAGTATACTATACTCCTAGTCCTGCTAGGAAAAGGGATAGACCGCCTACAGATTGGCAAGTTGTAATTCATACTCCCACGCGTAGTTGTGTCCAAGTAATAGACGGGGATTTCTACCAAGAGGAAATGCTTCATAGACCTCCTATAATAAATATAGAGGACAACAATGATGTAATCCAGTTAGAGGGTGGAGATGAACCTGATGAATTGGATCCCGAGACAGTTATTGTGCCAGATGACAGTGATATTGAGGAAGAGTTATTGACTGACACTGACATAGAATCTGAAGAAGATGGTTATGAATCTCCGATACTTGTACAAAATGATTCTGACTCATCAGACAACGATTTTCATTAAAATGTATGTTTAGTTTTAATTGTACAAAATGTATGTTTATGTTCATGTTCATGTTTAGTTCATAATTATGTTCCTTTCATTTATATTCTCTATATAGGAATGTTCTCTATATCCTTAACTATATCATTTGTAGTTGTTGTAGTTAACTATTTTGCAGTCATGTTTATGTACCTTTCACTTATGGTAATCGTAGCTAACTATTTCATACAATTAATTGTCATTCATAATTTCATACTAACATCCTACTTTTTTTTATTTATAGATGTCTTCTGAACCTGCAGCACGAAAGCGCGTGTTGGGTCGGGGCCCTAATCATGTGCCGAAGGCCCCGGCTAATCCGGATGATCGCATTATTATACAGATCCGTCCTCCTCCAGAAAGCACGTAAGTTAAACATCGTGTATATATAAGGGTTTAATATTTCTATTGTTATAAATATATTTTAATGTAAATTATTGTATATTGTAGTGATTTTCAAGATAATAAAATTGTGAAGTGCATTTCACAATTATGCTTACAGAACTGGCCTACGCCAGTGATTACATGGGCGAGCACACCTCTCTCCCATAAGGATGCAGTTTGGGCTGAATTTCAGGTATATTTTTTTAATCACTCTGATAGATAATACATAATAATCAACTAATAGATAATAACAATTTTAATATTATTATTGTTGTTGTTTTATTTGCAGAAGCGGTATAGATGGGATGACGTACATGCATCAGTTATTCAGACATTGTTCTGGCAGAAGTGCGCCGTCCGAACTAAAGATAATCTGAACAAGGAACGACAGAAAGCCCTGCACAATGCTGAGATTGACCATCCAGGACAGGGTGAGCAGTATATGCATGAGCATAGCCCCTGGTGGTGCGCACATCCCATATGGGTGCAGATGTGTGACCAGTGGAGAGATGAGAGCTGGGTCAAGAGACGTAAGACTGCTGCCTCGAATAGATCCTCAGGTGTATCTGAAGGTGAAAAGGCAAAAGGCACGTACAAGGGCGGCAGTATATCACAGCTGCAGCATATTGCTGCTAGGGTACGTATGTATAACAAGCTTATTGGCTTAGTTATTTGTCTTTATGTTTACAGTCATGTTTTGTAGCTAAAATATCATATGTTTACATATTAATATGAGAACATAAACTGTAGGAGTCTGAGTCTCAAGGTCAACCTATCAATTGGTTGGATGTGTATGTGGCCACCCGTGATGGTATGCCTGATGCTGTTCAGATAGCGGTAATAAGTTAACTTTATACTAATATGTTGTTTATAAATTGTGACAACCTTTTTTAGCATTTTTTATTTATTTTTAACTATTAATTGTTGACCTTCTGACAGGATACTTATAAGGGCTTAATGAACGAGCGTTATCCTGAAGGCACCCCGCGTCCGTCGATTGATCAAGAATTGTGGGAGATGGCGTCCGTCGTGAAGTAAAACTATGTTAAAGGTCAAGGACAAAGACGACGACCGACCATCAGTGGCACAGGCAGCTCTGCTACCCAGTCTACACAGTCATCAGGTCATCCAGTCTATCATACTCCTGTTGACTGTGTGAGAGCGATCTGCCAGAATTATGATATTCTTCGTATACTGGGCGGGCATCTGCATTCTCTTAGTCCTGATGAGTTGGCGGAGGCAGTGGCAGCAGCAGCAGCATCACAACATCAGGGTGGCGACCAGGTATATATATCGATATTGTTACTGTCACTGTCTTACTTATATGTTTCACTACATTGTCTATTGCTTAGCTTTTCTCAAGTCATAGCAGTATCAAGACATGTAACATATATGTTTTATTCTTTTATTAATTACAGGGTACTAATTTGGATGATCCATGAAGAGCTAGACCAGTCATATATGTTAGATTTTTAAAGCCTTGCTAGACTTGTTTTTTAGATTTTTAAAGCCTTGTACTCTTTTAGATTCATTCTTTGGACAATTATATTGGTTTATGATTCTATTATATGGATGTTTACGATTGTATTGTGTTAGTTTACGATGGATGTTTATCATATAGTAGTTATCATGGATGAATGTTTATCATGCGGTAGTTATCATAGATGGATGCTTATATATACTACTGCGTGTTGGGATAGAAAGCAGGTACAAAGCAGGTTATTTTTGGGAAATCAGTAAAACAGGAAAAATATTTTAAAAAAAATATCAGCGACCGCATGCGGTCGCTAATACTCATATGCGGTCGCTGATAACTACTTTGAAACTAGCGACCGAATTGGTCGCTATTACCGATCGCAGACATGTGTACCATGTCACGGCTGACAAATGACTCAGCATGAGTCATACTAGCGATGGATTCAGTCACTGACAGCGGTCGCTGATAATTCGGTCGCTATTGGTGGTCGCTCACGTCCATCCAGCGACCAGTTTATCTGCGACTACTTTCAGCGACCGAATGCGGTCGCTGATACTCATCTGCGATGATACGCGGTCGCTGATATGCTGTCGCTGATAAGCTTTTTTGTTGTAGTGATAATAACCAGCTAAACCGAGAAAGCTACGTACTTTGGTCACTGATTTAGGTTGCTCCCAGCTTTGAATAGCTTTAATCTTTGTCGGGTCAATAGATATTCCATGACTTGATACTACGTGCCCAAGGAATGCTACTTCCTCAAGCCAGAACTCGCATTTATTCAACTTGGCATAATGCTTTTATTTACGAGGCTTTTGGAGTGTCAGCCTCAAGTGTTACTCATGATCTTCACGGCTTTTGGAATAAATAAGGATGTCATCAATAAAGACGACCACAAAGTGATCCAAATATTCATTGAATACTCGGTTCATCATATCCATGGAGGCAGCAGGAGCATTTGTCAATTCGAAGGACATGACTAGGAATTCATAATGCCCGTACCGAGTTTTGAAAGCCGTCTTTGGAATGTCATCAGCTCTAATCTTCAATTAGTGATATCCGGAATGTAGATCAATCTTTGAAAAGAATTTGGCTCCTTGCAACTGGTCAAACAGGTCATCAATACGTAGCAATGGGTACCTATTTTTGATGGTGACATGATTCAACTCCCGATAATCAATACAAAGTCGCATACTCCCATCTTTCTTCCTCACGAATAGAACAGGAGCACCCCAAGGAGACGTACTAGGATGAATAAAGCCAATGTCTAACAATTCCTACAGTTGGGTCTTTAACTCTAGAAGTTCAATAGGAGCCATTCGATATGGGGCTTTGGAAATGGGTTTTGTACCAGGTTCAAGGTCGATAAAAAATTACATTTCACGCTCCGGGGGTAGGCCAGGAAGTTCTTCAAGGAATACATCAGGAAATTTATTAACAATAGAAATATCTTTCAAAACTGACGTATTTTTGTTTAAATCTGTGACATGAGCTAAGAAAGTTTGACATCCGTTTTTCAATAAACGAATAGCTTTATGGCTTGAAATGACAGTGATTGATTTTAATGGTTTGGTCTCTTGAATTTGCATAATTGGTTGGTTAGGAATATGAAAGCTAACAACCTTATGAAAACAATCAATTTTTGCATGATGAGTAGTTAACCAATCAATCCCTAGAATCACATCAAATGTAAATATTTTTAATGAAATAAGATCGACAGTTAATATGAGGGTACCAATTTGAACCAAACAAGACTTATAAACAGTGGATGCAATGAAAGTTTCTCCCAATGGAGTTTCCACAGATAAGTCAAAGTCTAATTTCTCCGGAGTCAAATTTAATCGTTGAGAGCAAGTAGGAGAAATAAAAGAATGGGTAGAACTGGTATCAAATAAAGTATAGACTTCGCTAGAGTTTATGATAAGCTTACCCGTGATGACCTCATTCAGGTTCCTTACTTTCTGGGAGGTCACAACAAACACTCTTCCTTGCACTACCGATTTTGACTTTTCAGGGATGGCCTTTGGTGCCTCCATCCTATCTAAACTTGTCTTTGGTGAACGACAAAATCGGGCTAAGTGACCTTCTCTTCCACAATTATAACATGCTTTGGACGGCATCACGCAGTTTGGACTAATGTGCCCCTCCCCTTCGTATTTGAAGTATATGATAGGTGGTCGTTCTCCTTCCTTAACGACAGGTGCTGGTGCTAACGTCTTTCCATCATTGTTTAATCTCCTCTTCTTGAAATGCCCATTCTTATTGTTTTGGCCCTGATTACCACCAAAGTAGTTACCACTTCCGGCCTGTTGATTTCCTCCACGCTTGTTGTCACCGCTTCGATGACTGCTCTCACTAGTATTATTATTTTGCCGGCTGCTCTCTTTTGGTTGCGTTGACTCGTTAACGCGCTCCACTAACGGAGCCCTATTTACAACATCTGAATACAAACACAGTTTATGAGAAATAAAATGTTGACGTATCTCCGGCTTCAAACCTCTTAAAAACATTCGCGTCATTCTTTCTTCATTATCCACCAAGTGGGACGCAAATCGGGACAACTCAGCAAACTTTACTTCGTACTACGATACAGTCATATTATTTTGTTCTAACTTGATGAACTCCACCTCCTTCATTTGACGAATACTTTCGGGAAAGTACTTGTTGTTGAATAGTTCTTGGAACTTCTCCCAAGACATTTTCAGTACGGAAGATTGAGTACACTTTACTGATTCCCACTAGTAATCTACCTCTCCTCGTAACATAAAGGCGGCAATGAGAACCTTTTGCTCCTCGGAGCATCCCAAGACATCAAATATCTTGGTGATCTGCTTTATCCATGCTTTCGCCAATTGATAGTTTTGGTTCTCTAATAAACTCCGGTGGTCCCAGCTCCTTGAACTGTTTAGCGATGACCGTCCGAGAGTTTCCAGTGTTTCCACCAACATTTTGGATAGGATCCGCTCTCGCCTGCTGTTGCATGAAATGCATAAAGCCTCTGAACATTTGATCATTCACCATTTGGTCAATGTTGTTGTTTGCATGAGGATTGTCACCTTCCTGATGCACATTATCCTAATTATTGATATGTGGTGAATCAACGGTCGCCTATGCTCCATTGCTATTCTCAACATTCTCGGATGTCATTTTTCGATACTGCCATAAAACAAAGGTTAATTGACATGTAACATATTATCCCTAAATACTGACCGACCAATTAAATACCACATAAACTTAGGTAGGTCATACTAGCTACGAAATTCCCTGTCTCTCCCCTCCTAGTATTATTCTCACATCTTAGCCATGGATCATATCCCTAAGCTTTGATACCAACTGTGACGCCCCCAAAATAGGTATACACCACCCATCTTGGGTCGTCAGATACATGGAACATAATTCAAATACAACTTAATAATACAATTGTCGTGTACAATACGACAAAACATAAACTATGAGTTTGGATACAAATATTGTCTACTAGAGAGTATACAAACTCAAAAGGAGTCCTCATTACAATTATTATCACACTATATCATAGAATAGTGATGACTACTAATGCACCATCTAGGACCATCACTCCGTTCCCCGACTCGTCCCAGCTATATTCTCATTTCCTGAAGAGAACAGTGAAAGAAAGGGTGAGCTCAACTAGCCCAGTAAGAAATATTATGACTAAGATAATGCAGAATAAATTATCATTAACCTTAAACAGTGTTAAACTGATACAATATAATAAACATCAAGTTTAACTGCAGTGGAACAATTAATCCATTAAAAGAGTTAAGCAGAGAATAAAATCTACTATCTTTTATGATTTAAAAGGTTTTTAATCAATTTTATCACTGGGACTCAGCTTAATAAATAATCCACATCATCGAATCACCCCTGCACTACGGCCAATGATATTTTTTAGTATCACGACAACAATTATCCATGCACTACGGGCCAAGAATATTTGTATATTCATTAATGGTCATGATCATGCCAACAACTGTCCATCAATGCACTACGGGCCAATGAAGACTTTTACCACATTATTTATAACATTACGGTCATGATTACACCGAATAATCCCTGGTCATAATCATACCAAGTCCATCTATGCACTACATGCCATTGATAACTTTTAATAAAATATAAACATGAGGATGTTGACAATGATATAAGAATTCAATAAAACAAGTTCAAGAATTAATTTATCTAGGAACCAATAACGTCCAAACTGTCAACATGATACTGCTTTGTAGAGTAAAATTCAAGAATGCTCAGAAGAATATCTCTATAAAAAGATACTGGATGAAGTGCAAATATCAAGGATATTCCACTAATTTCATGGAGTATAGAAGTCAATGTTTTAACCAACTGAGTATAATAAAGAATGTAATAACAAAAGAAATCACCATGCATGCGATAGACCGCACAGACAGGTTATTCCAACAGAATAATAAATAACAGAATCAGTTCCGTCGTAAAATGTACAGACAGGATATTCTAACATAATAATAAAGACTGGAACCAGGTCCGGCGTAAAACGTACAAATAGGATATTCCAACAGAATAATAAAGACTAGAACCTGGTCCGGCATAAAACACACAGACAAGATATTCCAACATAATAATAAAGACTGGAATAACAGAAAAATTTCACCAAGTATAGGGTAGCCTTCGTATACAGGTTATTCCAATAGAATAATAAATAATGGAATAACATGTATATTCCATTATTTATTATTCTGTTGGAATAACCTGTATACGCGGGCTACCCTATACTTGGTGAAATTCTTCTGTTATTCTAGTCTTTATTATTCTGTTGGAATATCCTGTCTGTGCGTTTTACGCCGCACCTGGTTCTAGTCTTTATTATTCTATTAGAATATCCTGTCTGTGCATTTTACGCTGGACCTGGTTCCAGTCTTTATTATTATGTTGGAATATCCTGTCTGCGCATTTTACGCCGGACCTGGTTCTGTTATTTATTATTCTATTGGAATAACCTGTCTGTGCGGTCTATCGCATGCATGGTGATTTCTTTTGTTATTCCATTCTTTATTATACTCAGTTGGTTAAAACTTTGACTTATATACTCCATGAAATTAGTGGAATATCCTTGATATTTGCGCTTCATCCAGTATCTTTTCATGGAAATATTCTTTTGAGCATTCTTGAATTTTACTCTACAGAGCAGTATCATGTTGACAGTTTGGACGTTATTGGTTCCTGGATAAATTAATTCTTGAACTTGTTTTATTGAATTCTTATATCATTTTCATCATCCTCATGTTTATATTTTATTGAAAGTCATCTGTGGCCTGTAGTGCATAGATGGACTTGCTATGATTATGACCGGGGATTATTCGGTGTAATCATGACCGTAATGTTACAAATGATGTGGTAAAAGTTCTCATTGGCCCGTAGTGCATTGATGGACAGTTGTTGGCATAATCATGACCATTAATGAATACACAAATATTCTTAGCCCGTAATGCATGGATAATTATGGTCGTGATACTAAAGAATATCCTTGGCCGTAGTGCAGGGTAGATTCGATGATGTGGATTATTTTTATTAAGCTGAGTCCCAGCGATAAAAGTGATGAAAAACCTTTTAAATAATAAAAGATAGTAGATTTTATTCTCTACTTGATTCTTTTAATGGATTGCTTGTTCTGCTGCAGTTAAACTTGATGTTTGTTATATTGTATCAGTTTAACACTATTTAAGGTTAATGATAATTTATTCTGCATTATCTTAGTCATAATATTTCTTACTGGGCTAGTTGAGCTCACCCTTTCTTTCACTGTTCTCTTCAGGAAATGAGAATATAGCTGCGACGAGTCGGGGATCGGAGTGATGGTCCTAGATGGTGCATTAGTATTCCTCACTATTCTGTGATATAGTGTGATAATAATTGTAATGAGGACTCCTTTTGAGTTTGTATACTCTCTAGTAGATAATATTTGTATTCAAACTCATAATTTATGTTTTGTCGTATTGTACACGACAATTGTATTATTAAGTTGTATTTGAATTCTGTACCATATATTTGGCGACCCAAGATGGGTGATGTATACCTGTTTTGGGGGCGTCACACATTTATATACAAGTCTCCTCTTAAAGCTAGGTCAAATCTAGCTCTTTACTATCTGGGAATAGGAGGTGGCGCTGCAGCGCAGAGAGTAAGACTTCGAATGGCTCTGCAGTGCCACATCAGCACAAAAAGACCAGAGCTGGAACTGGGGCGCTGTAGCGCCATGCTAACGCCACAGTTGAACTATTTGGGGTGCTGCAGCACCAGGTTTAAGCCTGGCATAGGTGCTGCAGTGCCAGTGCAGGAAAATTGATAGTTTTGCCCCTTGTAAGTTGGAAAAGACCTAATAAGCCCTGCAACACATCAGTTATGCAAAATAATACTAAAATCATATAAAAGCTATATATAATCTACGAAGATCAAGCAACTTTTTAAGAAATAAAGGATTTGATTCGCGGGTATAAATCTCATTCATCAAATACCCCCAAACTTAAGGCTTTGTTTGTCCTCAAGTAAACTATCTAACACAAAAATAACAACAGTAAAACAACACACGAATGAAGTATAAAACTATATGCTAGCATCATGGCTTCTGAGCTCAATCATAGCTACTCCTAGAGAACTGGACAAACACAGTTATGAATAAGGGTTCAATCAATTTCAAGCATAAGACTATATTCGATCCATTCTATGTGTGTGTGTGTGTGTGTGAATACCAATCATCCTAACTAATCATAGCTCAAATTAAGTTCACATAATCGATTGTGAATACCAATATGCTCACTCTGTAACTCGAACAATCAACAAATGTTAAGAACAAGGTGCAAATGCAAGAAAGGATCAAAAGACTCTAGCATGAAGACAGTAAAATCTGACTCGGACAATGCTTAATTACCTTAGGCTATTCAGAGCTACGCATTAATGAACTTTTGATCAAGAACTCCCAAACCAGATGACTTTATGGCACTTAGTGTAGAACACCCATATGAATCTAATAACTCGAGCAACAAAGGTCACGTAATCAACTTAAAAGCCAAATTAGACTTTACGAAATCCGAAGATAATTAGGTGGGTGCATTTTATGCTCCATCTTAACATCGGTTTGCGTTGATGGGCGAGTGTGTTTCATACTCCATCAAGACCCACCGCAAGACTTTTGATATTTTTTTAATATATATGAAAACATGCCAGAATCTAAGATCCGAAACTGTATAAGCGTCTAAGTCTATTATTACCTTGTAATCATGAAAGTTTAAAAGAGTGAAAATATTCTCAAAGCAATAAACACGCAAACTAAATTCAAAATATAACTAGTTAAAACAGTTGATTGGTGCTTGCTAACAAGGGCAGATCAATAATAGTCTCAACTTATCAACTAAACTAACCCCTCATCTGTGACGCCCCTAAATACGGTTATCTTCCAACCCGATAGATGGTGCTACAAATCACACAAACATTCAATTGAAATTCCTCAAAGGAACGAATATGTCTTATATATATTCAAAATAATATTAACATTTCCCCAGGTTCTTTATAACTGTTACAATTGTTCTTGTCATAATATCAAATATTATCATTAAAAATCTATATTATTATATAGGTAATCTACGGGTTCGCCTTAACCTTCCCTTTATCTGTGAGGGCCCCGTATATGAGGTCCTGAATCACCGCGGATCCGGTTCGATCATTCTATCACTATTACTACTATTTGCGGAAGATATAAACATAAATTATTTATACAATACATTTACACATTATCCCCCTAAGGTCGAGTAACCTTAACTTATATACAATCATAACTTATTTAACTTACAATAACATTAATATACAATACTTATTACAACTCCAATCGCACACATTAACTTTAAGCTGGAACTGACTTTAACCTTTCTTTGTATCCGACGTATTCGCCTTAATCGGCAATGTTTATCATTATATAGCAAGGGTGAACATAAGATTTCCCAGCAAGTTTAAGTTCAATAATTTAACGATATATCATGAATGAAAGAATCTGAATAATAAGCTGGCTATAATTCAATAATATAATTGTGAACTAGCACGAACAAACTTTTGACTGAACAAGTATATAACATGAACAAATATATCTGGACCGAAGGGTAATGAAGGTGACCAACCTTTCATACCTGACTTATACATGCAATATATACAGAGTACAATTCTATAATGGCAATCAGCAATGATTATCCATAAGTATATCTGAATAAAATAACTCTTAGTAGATTTAAGTAAAACAAACTTTCCTGAACCGTTGATTACCGCTATGCAATTTATAACGCTTTATCCGAAGACCTAATATTAGTAATATAGATCTCCAATATTAGAATAATATCATCATAATATAATACTATTATATATATAGACATACATAGAATAACCTAAACACATAACCCTATTAGTCTATAACATATATAAGACTCGGTATCAAGTCAAACTATTGCAGTCTGAGTTGAACCCGACACAAATCTGACACCCCGATGGTCTAGTCGGACAAATCTCGAGTTTAAATTCAAATAAACTCTGCCTAACACTTAACCATTAACTAAGATAATTTATTAACAGTCGAAATAATTTTCCAAGTCTCATAATAATTTTTAAATAATTAGTAGAATTTATCGTGAATTTTCAATCATTAATATCATATTTATATAATATAAATACCATATAATTCCTTTATCATTAATATTTATTTATTATCAAATATTAATGAAATACATGTCATAATATTATAATATATTTATAATATCACAAAGTATTTTTAATACTTTAAAATCACCTTTATATGATCTTTAAACAATTAAATTCTTTATCCAATAATTGCTATTAATAATAAAATATTAATATTTTTATGAAAAAAATATCAAAAGTTATATTTTATAACTTAAAATATTTTTATAATACTTAAATCATTTTTATATGATTTATAAATAATTAATTCTATTTTTCCATAATTTATTTAATATAGTTTTTAAATAAACTAATTATCATTAATATTGATTAATTAATAAAAGTCATCCTAAAATATTAAAATTCACTTAAAATATTTTATTATACCATAATATTATTTGTCATAATTTTTTATGTATTTAAATCATTTTTAAATAATTTATTTAATATTATAATTAAATACCATTTATATTCCAAAAATATTAAATATTTATGAAATATACTCAAAATTATTAAAAACTATTTTTCAGAATTTAAAATAATTTTTTAGAATTTATTTAGTATTTTTAATAATTAAAAACTATTTTTATCTATTTTTAAATAATTTTCGGAAAAATAAGAAATTAAATAAATAGAAACCGTCGCTAAAGGGCCCTATAGCGACAGACCCGTCGCTATAGGTGTTCTTGACCAAGAACCCAGAAACGCATAGCCAGCTATCGGTTGGGTGGTTTAACCAGCCTTAACTCTCAGTCTACACAGGTTCTGGGATAGTTTAAACATTGATCATGTAGTCAGTATGCACCACTACAACTATCAACCACAATATAGGTCATACATCAACATATCACAAAGATCTGGGCTTGCAAACTTGTTGTCAGAACGTTCCTGGTCATCAAGTGGTCGATATTACGATTCTAATCTATAGTCCATGTGTCAAGGAACATGTACATGATAACATCACAGTGCAAATCTAACACATGTTCCAGATCAAGCTCAGTCAAAGGCTGTCAGAACACAAGTTCATCCGATTTTTTGGGTTTTCCAGAAATGCTAAAACAGTACGAGTCGCCCACTTTGACCACCTATTACTTATAATATGTTGCTTGTTTACATGATCTTAAACCACAAATTGAAAGTACAAATGACAGGCTAGAAATAGGTTACAAAAACATCAACCAACAACTTCATTACTGATAGGTATTAGCGTTATAAAAAGTTGTCAGACGTTGATATTTGATTTCTGGGTTACCCAGAAATCAGTCGGTCATGCCTGGTCAATTAATGGGTTTTGACTAGGTATAACATGCAATCTAGCCATGTAATGACTATGATTCGACTTCTAGATCAAAGACCACATGACAGGTTATCGATTAAAACTTTAAAACAACCAAAATAATAATCAAAGAAAGATCTAGAGCGACTGATATATGCTTGTCAGACCACTTTAGGGTTCAAGAACAGTTTTAGAAAATTTCGATTTTTCTCCACTTTGATGTTATGGATCTATGATATATCATCATAAAACATCTTCTAGCACTGATTTAAACAAATAAACACAAATTTTCTCTTAGCATACAAGATCAAAGTAGGTTTAGGGTTTTATACCTTCTTGCTAAATCTTTGATCTTTGATCTCTCCTATTGTTCTTGATAATCCAAGGGCTTAATGAATGACTGAATCACTTAATAATTTCGGAGCTTTGGATAAGAGAGAGAGTTGGTTGGTATTTGATAGCCAAAAAGCTTAATATGTGAACTTTCTCTCTCCTAAATCTCTTATATTTGATTCAATGAGTCCAAGTAATGTAAGATGACACTCTAGGTTAGATTGTGTAGTGATTTTCCAGCACATGGTCAATACCTAACATGACGAGTCATGCGATTTCTAGAAAAACTTTAAGCTTACAAGTAAGTGCATTTTGGTCTTTTTGATTTCTAATTTAATGACATTTTTGTCAATTGCCCTAACCCTTAGGGTTTAAGGTTTGAACCCTTTAGTGTCTAGGGTTTGAACCCTCAGGGTTTAGGATTTAACCCTTAACTTTGCAATTTAATTTCTAAGATTTTCGAATTTCGGTTATAAAAATAGAAAATTAATATTTCTAAATTATAATTAGGATTTCGATAATTATATTAAGATTTCCTAATCATAAATTAAATCTTGCTAATTAGGATTAGTATTTCCTAATTAAAACTGCTAATTTAGCAATTAAGATCAAAATTGTCATTAGGGTTTTTAACCCACAAATTAGGATTTCTAATAGAAAAATAATTTTCTAATTTAGAAATTCAATTTCGTAATTGGATTAGGATTTTCTAATTACTTATGACATTAAAATTAGGATTAATATTTCCTAATTAACATTAAAATTATTTAATTAACACATAGGTTTTTCCCTATTTATAAATTAGAGTTTCTAATAATTAGGTTTTCTAATTATTTAGGGTTTTCAGTAATTCTTTAGGGTTTTTTCCTAATTAAGTTATATTTAATAATGTTAAACCTTATACATAGCATTCGTATTCCCAAACTAGGGTTTCATACACCGAATTAGGGTTTTGAATTTCCGGAACTAAAATTAGGGTTTCCAGAACCGATTTTTAGGGTTTCTTATAATTCGTAAGATTTTTCTAACCAAACGTTGACGTTCTTAATAAATACCTAGGGTTTATTACAGTATTTTAACCTAGAAACATCAGAAAGTCGTAGTATTTTAACTACGTGAAGGAATTAAAGTATTTGAATTTCTAAGACGAAAATAAAAGCTTTCCCAGAAATTTTTCGAAAAATACTATTCATCGATTTTCGCTCGAGAATTATTTTTGAACTTCTGAGAAATACATAACGTTAGAATATCGAGGTGAGATGGATTATGTAATAATAATTCAAGTATGGAAAACATAATATTTCGCATGTGGACTTAATTTGAGAACGTTATGAAAATCAAGCATTAAGAATTTAATGTAATGATCGTATAATACGTATGTATTGTGTGAGGTAGTGTATACGAGTATTATACGAAGTATTATACGGCTATGTAGGAATGATGGTATTCCGTATATTATTAATTAGTATACGAGTTAGAATACGAGAATTATACGTATAGTATATGTTATAAGGTTTTTAGTTAAATGGAATGGACTAGTAGGATTGTGTAACAATTGAATATTCCAATAAGAATTAAGGTGCATGTGACGCCCCCAAATCCGGGTCTCTTCCAACCCGACAAATGGTGCTACACGGTACTACCATTCATTCACACATTTCCTCAAATAGTCACAAGAGGACTAATATAACTCCTTATATATCAAAGTAATATTACATTACCCAGGTTCTTTGTAACCCTTTCATTTTTTCTTGTCATAATATCAATATATTACAGACATTCTTCCTATACTATTACATAAGTATGCTACGGGTTCGTCTTCGCCTTGCATTTATCCTTGCCGGATCCTTCAGTCCGCTCGATCTTAGCTGTGTTCATATGGTTCAAGCAAGAGTGAGCATGGCTAGCTCAGCAAGTACTGTAATTCTAATAAACAACATGCTTGAAACATAGAACAAATATATCTCCAGTAACTGAACAATAGTTACGAAGTACTATTGGTGATTCAAAATAGCAATTCATTTCCTTCAAAACATCTTTCCATCAATATTCAGTAGAATAACAATTATGGCTCAAGATTATGAGCATACATAAGTTCTTTTGAAAAGGACATCCCGGCACTAAGTCCGTAAGTCCGGCATAGCTTACGAGCACTTCTGAGTGATCAGCTCATAGTACTCTATGTTGATCAACACTACATTCTTTAAATGTGTATACGTTTAATTGTGGCAACCTCACGTGCCTGTCGTTAAACGACAAAAACATTTGAACATACGTGGTCTTCGATTGAAAACCATACCAATATACTCGGTAATTTACAAATCATGCTTGACAGAATCATAATATAAGTCTAGCCGGAAGAATTGGCTTAAGACTTCATCATTCTAGATTTCATGTGAAAGAAAACATGAATTACAAAGCTTGTCCAGACTGAACTGGAACAAGGGTTAGAATACTTGCCTTTAGTGACTGCTTACTGGTTAATACACGTACACTTTAAGTCTCTATGATTCTACAATTCATAATCATATAACGTACCATATTAGATCATAATTAACCAGGTATGTTTTCTATTATACCTTACCCTTCATCTCAATGTAATTCTAACTTAGTTTCGTTATTAAGGGTTTCGGCTTTCATTACGTCATTCATATCCCGCTCGTCTTAATTGATTATAAACATGCATTAGTGTATTACAAGCACCTTACAATGTCTTAATTATGTTGTGATTACATCACAATTCATTACTATTAATCCCTCTTTCATTCTACACTTGGAACCCTTTTTCTCTATCTTCTTCCTTGCACTGGCGCCGCGGCGCCACTAATTGGTCTGTGACTCACGCTGCGGCGCGAGTTAGCAGTGTGCCATCATCCGGCCTCGCGCTGCGGCGCGGCCAAGAAGGCTTAGAGTCGCGCCGCGGCGCGGACTCTGGTCCTCAGAAAATTTTGCAGTTTTTGAAAATTTTGCTAACTTCCCGGACGCATAACTTCTTCGTTTTAACTCCGAATTGGTCCGTTCAAAAGCCTACGGTTCACAAATTTCATAATCTATGCGTTCATGCAAGAATTTTATCTATTTGACTTTATTTGCTAAAATTTGACCTATTAGTCCATTTTAACGAAAACGATAAATGTTCGTGAACGTTCAACGCTCATTTCTTCGTTCTAAGTCAGAATCCGGTCATTTTCGAGTCCGCAACTCTATAATGACTACAATGACTTGTCTCCATCAAAAACCAACGTTTCCGAATTCCAACACAAAATATGACTTCTATTCTGAGAATTTCTCGAATTCGACGTTAATCGTCTAATCGTGCGAAGTTCGTCAAATCAACCATACTAAGCGTTCTAAGTGGATTTTTTTTAACCAACATATCATCATTTCAAGTTATTTATTACTCCAACTTATAATCAAAGTAGGTCTTGACTTATTTCCATAAGTCATTGACTTTCTCAACTTATGAACTAGAAATCTTCATACCCATGACTTACCAATAATTTAAGTCCTTCAATCAATGTTCTCATGTTATAAACAACATACTAACATCATATGACAAGTCCTTCATGATCTTAACAACTTATTAGGGTTCAAGTTGCTTATTCAACTTATTCGGCTTAAGTTCATTCCTTATAACTTATTATATGTTATCCTCAAGCAATCCCCCTTCTCTATCAATCCTATCATAGAGAAGATATAGATAAAAGAAAATGAGTCTTACCCTTGAAGACTTCTATTTGCCTTGGAAACTATCAAAGGTTGAAGTGGCTTATAAGTGCTTTAAGTGACTTATGCTCTCTACCAAATAAGTAGCTTATATACTTGAGAGGAAAGTATTGGATGATAACAAAACAACCAACAAAAAAATGAAATGAACTTGGTATTTATAGGCCACCAAAGCTTGGGGCAAAATGGACAATAAACAATCCCACCTCCTCATTCCACCTCCTTACTATTCACAACTTAACCTTCAAGTCTTCTTGCTAGCCACTTCTTTTACTTGCTCACCACAACACTTGGTCATCACACTTAATCCTTGCCCATCAAGACTACCCACTTCCTCACTTGGTTTGACCCATGGGTCAAGGCTTCACCTTGGACTTGGTTAATTAATCCAACTACTTTCCTATTGGGCTTGAGTTACAATAAATTGGACTTGTGATAATCATACACTTGGGCTTCTATCAATAAACTAGAAATCCCACAAGTCCATTATCTTAAATTCAATAACTTAACATACATATCATACGTATAATTCTCGTATGCTATCTCGTATATTAATTCGAAATATACGATATCTCGTTCTTCGTACATAATAATACAATACGTCGTATTATATCTCCATTCCTTACTCCATATAATGTTTACACATTATACGATCACAGCTTCATTCTTTTAACGCTTAATAACCTAACTATCTCAAATTAGGTACGCATGCGAAATATTTCATTTTCCATACTTAGATTATTATTACATAATCGATATCATCTCGATATTATAACATTACGTATTTCTCGGAAGTTCAAAAATAATTCTCGAGCAGAAATCGATGAATAGTGTTTTTCGGAAAATTTCTCAGAAAACTTTTATTTTCGTTTTAGAAATTCAAACACTTTAATTCTCCCACGTAGTTAAATTACTACGACGTTACAACATTTCTAGGTTATAGAACGACATCCATCATCTCAACACGCAATAACAATAAATAATATTATTTTATTCATTATAAAAAAATTACAAAATGTTCAATTTTTTGGGGCGTTACAGTGCAAGCCCAAGTGTTTGTTAATGTGAAGCCCAAAACAAATTAACGAAAGCCCACAAGAATAAGTTGAGCAAATTAAATCTTAAGCCCAATGTAATGATCCAATGAAATAGAGTGATCCATGGGGAAACCCATGGGTAATCTTGGTAACCAAGACAATTATGTGATGACCAAGGACTTTATGTGGTGGCCAAGCATTTGGTGTAGGGAGCAAGTATACTTAGGGATTAAGGAATGAATAGTAAGGAGGTTACTAAGGAGGTGGGAGGGCCTAATGACCCTTATGCCCTAACCTTAGCAAGCCTATAAATACCAAACCTTGGATTTCATTATTTATTTGTTATACTTTCATCCAACCTAAGAAACTTAAGTGTTAGAGAGAATAAGCACATTTAAGCTAAACTTCCACTGTTAGATTTTCAAGAAGAAGAAAGTTAGTCATCAAAGGTAAATGATTCTATGCCATTAGTCTTCCATCTCTACCATTGTAGGTTGATAAAAGAAGTATAGATTAATGGTTATGTATGCTAAGAAATCATACGAATTGGATAATCAAGGGACTTAAGCCGTATAAGTCATGATTAAGTAATTCAAACCTAAATAAGTTATAAACTTATGATGAACATATATGAACTTGTCATATGTTTACCTAAAGAAGTTAGTATGATTGATAAGAGGTAATAATGTTGGTTAAATGACTTAAAACAATAATAAGTCATAAGAAATGAATTCTTGTAATTTATAATTTGTTAAGTTATAAACTTATGAAGAATAAGCCATAACTTAATACGAAGATAAGTTGTTGTAATATGTATGTTGAGATGTCTAATTGATGGATTGAATCCATTTGGAACAATAAAAAAATCATTATTAACAAAGTTTTGCCAGAATTCACACGATTGGACGATAATCGTTGAATTAGTGAAATTCTCGGAATGGAAGATGGATTTTGTTTTTGAGATGGGAAACGTTGTTTTTCGATGGATACAAGTCTTATTTGGCATTATAGAATTGCGGACTAAAAAATGACCAGATTTTGACTTAGAACGAAGAAACGAGCGTTGAATGTTCACGAACATTTATCGTTTTCATTAAAAATGAACGAATAGGTGAATTTAGAGTTAACGAAGTCAAAAAGATAAACTTCTTGCATGAACACGTAGAGTTTGTGATTTGTGAAATATAGGCTCTTGAACGAGCCAATTCGGACTTATAACGAATAAGTTACGAGCCCGGGAATTTCACAAAGTTGAAAAACTGTCAAAAATTTATGGTGCACAAAGCTGGTGCCGCGGCACCAGCCCAAGGCCAAATAGGTGGCGTTGCAGTGCCAAGCTTGGCCGGAAAAGCTTTGACCTACTGGAGTTTTGCGCCGCAGCGCGGACTGTTACGAAGGGGACTCGCGCAGCAGCGCTGAGTCTGGTCTTTAGCCCTGGAGTATGGTGTCGCAACGCGACACAGAGAAGGGATGTTGGCGCTGCAGTGCCAGCCTTAGGGTTTAGACAATGAAGATTGTTTATAAGTAGGGCATGAATGGTAATTGATTAACAATGAACTAAGGAACTTAATGTAACATTGTTTAGTCATGATTAAACCTCAAGTATGATCCCTTAGGGTTAAAGTAAGTCAATTACATATGAAAGTTAGAACGAAGTAACGGAACGCCGGAACCAATAATAACAAATCAAATACGTAATTAGATTGAGAAGAAAGGTAAGATTCTTTAGGAACCATGTATGTTATTCATGACCTAATGTGCTATGTGATGTTATTATCTACTGTATAGACCTTAAGGACTTAAAGTGCACGAGTAATAACAGTAACAGACACTAAAGGCAAGTGTTCTAACCCTTGCTTCAGTTCAATCTGGACAAGTTTTGTGATTCATATACTCTTACGCATGAATTAATGTCTGATGAAGTCAAAGCCAATTCTTTCGGCTAGACTTACGATATGTGGATTTCTTATAATCTATCAAAGTATTGTCAATGTTTTTGAAAGTAGTATGCACACAAGCCAATCATGTTTGATGATAAAGCATATACTTTGTAATAATCTTATTCATTTATTAATATAAAGTATTAATTTATTAAAGGCTTTTAATTATCTACATGATGCTATTTTATAATATGTGATAAATCCATAGTTTTAAGCAGTGCTTTTAGAATAATGATGTTGATCATTCTAATGAGATCTAAATTCTTAGAAATCTTAAAACTAAAATAGTTCCCAATCGTTGGATTACTAAATTGGGGATTAGTGAATTCGGCTAGATTGGTACATACGTTGCTTGCTCATTGGATGAGGATGATTGATCTCATGATCATTTGTGTGGAGACACTAAAGCAAGTATGTAGGTGCTTATTAGAGAATAAGTTCACTGAACGTGGCTCGCTAAGGAATACCTAATGGTGTTTTACTTGTCTGTCAATAGGAATTCCTGTAGTGATAGTAGTACAAGTGATCCTTGGACTTGAGATCATCATAATATCTTGTGTATGATGAGTTATACTTTGACTTATTCCTTAAGACCCTTAGGGTATATCAAATGGTATGCTTGGGTATAATAAGTTATAAATGGAGATAATGTATGATCAATAAAGAATCTACCACTTCTAGTAAAAGAAGTGAAATGTCCTATGTGATTCGATAAATGAAAACTCAGTAGTCATTGGCCAAGGCAGAATGAAATTAGAAAGGATAGTAGCACACGATATTGATTATTGATATTTATGTGAGAAGTCGCTCAGTTTGATTCAATTATTGTCGATTAATAATATGAATTATTATAGCGATGATGACGTTTTGTTTTATTCGTATTATTAACGTAATAAAACAGAAACATCTTTTTATATAAAATAGAATACTTTATTAAAGTTATTCTATAAATAGAATATATTATATTTTATTATGCATAGTGTTGCATAGTGTTTGCATAGTAAATTTTTTTTATATAAATAGAAAATATTATATTTTATTTAAAAGATTTTTCTTTAAATATGGACCGTCAGATTAAAGTAAATCAATCTGGATTGTTCATGGATTAGTTACTATGCATTCTATTTTCCTATAAATAGAAGCTCATTCCTTTAATATTTTCTTACGAATTCACTGAACTCTAGAGAGAGAAACTATAGAGAGATAGAAGAAAAACTTTTTGCTACTTAACTTTTCTTTTCCTATATCCAGTTTCTGTTACGGTAAGGGGTGTTATTCTTTCTTATTCATGAAGAGAACTGTTGTTATTCCATTTCTTATTATTCTGTTGGAATAACCTGTATACGCGGTCTACCCTTTACTTGGTGACATTCTTCTATTATTCTGTTGGAACATCATGTCTGTGTGTTTTACACCGGACCTGGTTCCGTCTTTATTATTATTCTGTTGGAACATCCTGTTTGTGTGTTTTACACCGAACCTAGTTCCGTCTTTATTATTTTCCGTTGGAACATCCTGTCTGTGTGTTTTACACCGGACCTGGTTCCGTCTTTATTATTCTGTTGGAACATCCTATCGGTGCAAATTTTGCCTGACCTGGTTCCGTTATTATTATTCTGTTGGAATAACCTGTCGATGTGAAGTACCGCATGCATGGTGATTTCTTTTGTTATTCCATTCTTTATTATACTCAGTTGGTTAAAGTTTTGACTTCTATACTCCATGAAATTAGTAGAATATCCTTGATATTTGCGCTTCATCCAGTATTTTTCATGGAAATATTCTTCTGATTATTCTTGAATTTTACCCTACAAAATATTATCATGTTGACAATTTGGACGTTAGTAGTTCTTGGACAAATTAATTCTTGAACTTGTTTTATTGAATTCTTATATCATTGTCATCATCTTCATGTTTATGTTATGTTGAAAGTCATCTGTGGCCTGTAGTGCATAGATGGACTTGGTATGTTTATTACCAGGGATTATTCGGTATAATCATGACCGTAATGTTACAAATGATGTGAAAATTAAAAGTCTTCATTGACCCGTAGTGCATTGATGGTCATTTTTTTGGTATGATTATGGCTATGGATTCTCTTCGGCCAAGGGAGCAAAGATGAATTATTTTATGGCATGATCATGACCATTGATGAATACACAAATATCCTTGGCCCGTAATGCATGGAATTTGTGGTCGTGACCCTAATGAATATCCTTGGCCGTAGTGCAGGGATGATGTGGATTATTTATTAAGCTGAGTCTCAGCGATAAAAGTGATGAAAAACTTTTTAAATCATAAAAGATAGTAGATTCTATTCTCTACTTGACTCTTTTAATGGATTGCTTGATCTGCTGCTGTTAAACCTGATGTTGTAATATTTTATCAGTTTAATACTGTTGAAGGCTAACGATAATTTATTTTGCATTATCTTAGTCATAATATTTGTCACTGGGCTAGTTGAGCTCACCCTTTCTTTCACTGTTCTCTTCAGGAAATGAGTACATAGCAGGGACTAGTCGGGGAACGGAGTGACGGTCCAGAGGATAGCATTAGTAGTCCTCACTATTCTGTGAAATAGTGTATTAATAATTGTAATGAGGACTCTTTTTGAGTTTGTATAATCTCTAGTAGACAATAATTGTATTCAAACTCACAGTTATGTTTTGTCGTATTGTACATGACAGTTGTATTAGTAAGTTGTATTTGAATTATGTAACCATGTATCTGACGACCCAAGATGGGTGATGTATACCTAATTTTGGGGGCGTCTCAGTTTGTATCAAAGCGTAGGGATATGATCCCTGGCTAAGATGTGAGACTAGAACTAGGAGGGGAGAGACGGGGAATTCCTTCGCTAATATGACCTACTTAAATTTATTTTTATTTAATTGGTCGATCAAAGTATAGGGATAATATGTGATATGCTTATTAACCCTTGTTTTGTGGCAGTGTTTGAAAATGGCATCCGAGAATGTTGAGATTATCAATGGAGCACAGGAGACCATTGAGTCTCCACAGATCAATAATCAGGATAATGTGCAACTAGAGGACAATACTCCTCATGAAAATAATAACACCGATGAAATGGTGAATGATGGGATGGTTAGAGGCTTTATGCAATTCATGCAACAACAGACTAAGGCAGCTCCTGTCCAAAATGCAGGTAGAAATACTGATAACTCTCGGACGGTCACCGCTAAGCAGTTTAAGGAGCAATTCATGCAACAACGGGAGAAGGTGGCTCCTGTTCATAATGCAGGAGGAAACAATGGCAACCCGTGGTTGGTCACCGCTAAGCAATTCAAGGAGCTGGGACCACCAGAGTTTTTTGGAAAGCCAGAACCACTTAAGGCAGAGACGTTGTTAAAGCAGATCACCAAGATATTTGATGTCTTGGGATGCTCCGAGGAGCAAAAGGTTCCCTTTGCCACCTTTATGTTGCGTGAAGAGGCAGATTACTGGTGGGAATCGGTAAAACGTACTCAACTTGCCGTACTGAAGATGTCTTGGGAGATGTTTCAAGAGCTGTTCAACGAAAAATACTTTCCCGAAAGTATTTGTCACATGAAGGAGGTGGAGTTTATCAAATTGGAGAAAAATAATATGACTGTATCGCAATACGAGGCAAAATTTGTGGAGTTATCCCGGTTTGCGTCCCACTTGGTGGATAATGAAGAGAGAATGGCGCGATTATTTTTAAGAGGTTTGAAGCCGGAGATACGTCAACATCTTATTTCTCATAAACTGTGTTTGTATTCAGATGTTGTAAATAGGGCTCAGTTGGTGGAACGCGATAATGAGTCAACCAAACCAAAAGAGAGCAGCCGGCAAAATGATAATACCGGTGATAACAGTCATCAAAGCGGTGATAATAAGCATGGAGGGAATCAACATATCAGAAATGGTAACCACTTCGGTAATAACCATGGCCAAAATAATAAGAATGGACATTTCAAGAAGAGAAGGTTCAACAATGACATAAAGACGTCGGTACCAGCACCCGTTTTAAAGGAAGAAGAATGACCATCGGTCGTATGTTTCAAATGCGGACAGGAGGGACACATCCGTCCAAACTATACGCAGCAGTCTAAAGCATGTTTTAATTGCGAAAGACAAGGTCACCTAGCTCGATTTTGTCGTATGATGAAGTCAATTCCAGCTGGGATAATGATGCCAAAGGATGTCCCAGACAAGCCAAAGCCGGTAGTTTAAGAGAGAGTGTTTTTTTTCTCTCGTGACGAGGAACCTGAATAAAATTATCACGGGTAAGTTAATCATAAGGTCTTACGAAGTCTATACCGTGTTAGATACCAGTTCTACTCACTCTTTTATTTCACCTAGTTGTGTTCAATGTTTGTACTTAACTCTGGAGAAGTTAAACTTTGATTTATCTATTAAAACTCCATTGGGAGAAACCTTCGTTACCTCCACTGTTTATAAATCTTATTTGATTCAAATCGACACATTCACGTTATGTGTTGATCTTGTCTCTTTGAAAATACTTGCCTTTGATGCGATTTTAGGAAACGATTGGTTAACTACTCATCATGTTTTTCGTAAGGTTGTTAGCTTTCATATTCCTAACCAACCTATTATGCGAATTCAAGCAACCAACCCACTAAATTCAATCATTGTCATATCAAGCCATAAGTAAAGAGCCCTGATCCTTTTGTTGATGACTTCCTTGTGTGGAATTCACCGAAGCCAGACTTTCTGTAGGCGACGTCGTGAATGACGATAACAAGTTGATAGGTATCATTGTGAGGTGCTATCTAGGTTAAGGGATAGAAGTCACAGTTGGTTTCAATGTGACGTACTATCCATGTCTTGGATGTGAGTAACAGTTTTGAATGATATTTTTATCATTAAAAAATCTCTTGACTTATTCCTGAAGACTTCTTAGTCTACCCCAGAGCGTGAAATCGAATTTTGTATTGACACCAGTACAAAACCCATTTCTTAAACCCTCAAAATAATTTTTTCAACTAAAACAAAAGTAACATGCACCAAAGACGTAGACTCGAGCTGTTAAAGATTACGATCGTACTATTCAATATCATCGTGGAAGAACGAACGTGGTAGCTGACGTGTTGACTAGAAGATCATATGCGTTTACAAGTGCGATGTTGTTAACACAAAGACTCATTTCATATAACTTGCAAATGATGGAGATAGAGTTAAAGACTCTAGGGACCCACGTGAAGATAACGAATATACGAGTAAAATTGACTTTAATCGATAAAGTTAAAGACGCTCAAGCTACATACCCGAATCTGATGAATGTGAAGAAGAAGGTTCAAGAGGGTATTATTTTAGAAGCAAGAGTTGCTGAAGAGAGGAAATCTCAACCCTCGATTTAATTGGCCCATTTGAAATCCCCGATTGAGTAGGAACTGTGGCTTATAGACTCGTTTTACCGCCAAATATATTGCGTGTTCATAACGTTTTTTTTGTATCGATGTTACGTAAATATGTGGACGACCGAAACCACATTATTAATTTAGAACTGAACGAGATAGCGGATGATTTAACATTTGAAGAGATACGTGTTATAATCTTGGATAAGAAGAATCCTATTCAACACTCAAAGGTTATATCTCAAGAGTTAGAATTTGAAGTGAAGTCAAGGTATCCTCACCTGTTCAGCATACCAGGTATGTATGTAAATTTTGAGGGAGAAATTTCATAAGGAGGGGAGATTGTGAAACCCCCGATTTTATGAATAAAGAATTAATTTTCTCGAAATAATTTTTTAATATTATGGTGTGAATTTGAGATAATATTATAGTTGTGGGTAGTATTTATAAATTTTGCAAAGTATGCAAATTGTTATATTATATTCGATTGGTCATGGAATATTATTTGTGTCAGAAAATATTCGTACGACGGTACAATTATTGGTGGACGCCACAACGTAATTATTGTCGGATTGAGAAAATGACAAAAATATTTTATTAAAAATAACGGCGGAAGTTTTACCGTTGATACTGTTGAACTACTAGGTAGTAAAAGTACAGTAATACGCGTTGTTGCGTAGTAGCACACGGTATTGATTATTGATATTTATGTGAGAAGTCGCTTAGTTTGATTTAATTATTGTCGATTCATAATATGAATTATTATAGCGATGATGACATTTTATTTTATTCGTATTATTAACGTAATAAAACAGAAACATCTTTTTATATAAAACAAAATACTTTATTAAAGTTATTCTATAAATAGAATATATTATATTTTATTATGCATAGTGTTTTGTATAGTGTTGCATAGTGTTTGCATAGTAAAAATCTTTTTATATAAATAGAATATATTATATTTTATTTAAAAGATTTTTCTTTAAATATGGACTGTCAGATTAAATTAAATCAATCTGGACCGTTCATGAATTAGTTACTATGCATTCCATTTTCCTATAAATAGAAGCTCATTCCTTCATTATTTTTTTACGAATTCACTGAACTCTAGAGAGAGAAACTATAGAGAGATAGAAGAAAAGCTTTTTGCTACTTAACTTTTCTTTTCCTATATCCAGTTTCTGTTACGGTATGGGGTGTTATTCTTTCTTATTCATGAAGAGAACTGTTGTTATTCCTATTTTTATTATTCTGTTAGAATAACATGTATACGCGGTCTTCCAGATACTTGGTGACATTCTTCTATTATACTGTTGGAACATCCTGTCTGTGTGTTTTACATCGGACCTGGTTCCGTCTTTATTATTATTCCATTGGAACATCCTGTCTGTGTGTTTTGCACCGGACCTGGTTCCGTCTTTATTATTATTTCGTTGGAACATCCTGTCTGTGTGTTTTACACCGGACCTGGTTCCGTCTTTATTATTCTGTTGGAACATCATGTCGGTGCAAATTTTGCCTAACCTGGTTCCGTTATTATTATTCTGTTGGAATAACATGTCGATGCGAAGTACCGCATGCATGGTGATTACTTTTGCTATTTCATTCTTTATTATACTCAGTTGGTTAAAGTTTTGACTTCTATACTCCATGAAATTAGTAGAATATCCTTGATATTTGCGCTTTATCCAGTATCTTTTCATGGAAATATTCTTCTGATCATTCTTGAATTTTACTCTACAAAATAGTATCATGTTGACAATTTGGATGTTAGTAGTTCTTGGACAAATTAATTCTTGAACTTGTTTTATTGAATTTTTATATCATTGTCATCATCCTCATGTTTATGTTATGTTGAAAGTCATCTGTGGCCTGTAGTGCATAGATGGACTTGGAATGATTATGACCAGGGATTATTCGGTATAATCATGACCGTAATGTTACAAATGATGTGAAAATTAAAAGTCTTCATTGGCCCGCAGTGCATTGATGGACAGTTTTTGGTATGATTATGGCTATGGATTCTCTTCGGCCAAGGGAGCAAAGATGAATTGTTTTATGGCATGATCATGACCATTGATGAATACACAAATATCCTTGGCCCGTAATGCATGGAATTTTGGTCGTGACCCTAATGAATATCTTTGGCCGTAGTGCAGGGATGATGTGGATTATTTATTAAGCTGTGTCTCAGCGATAAAAGTGATGAAAAACTTTTTAAATCATAAAAGATAGTAGATTCTATTCTCTACTTGACTCTTTTAATGGATTGCTTGATCTGCTGCTGTTAAACCTGATGTTATAATATTTTATCAGTTTGATACTGTTGAAGGCTAACGATAATTTATTCTGCATTATCTTAGTCATAATATTTGTTACTGGGCTAGTTGAGCTCACCCTTTCTTTCACTGTTCTCTTCAGGAAATGAGAACATAGCAGGGACTAGTCGGGGAACGGAGTGACGGTCCAGAGGATAGCATTAGTAGTCCTCACTATTCTGTGAAATAGTGTATTAATAATTGTAATGAGGACTCTTTTTGAGTTTGTATAATCTCTAGTAGACAATAAGTGTATTCAAACTCACAGTTATGTTTTGTCGTATTGTACACGACAGTTGCATTAGTAAGTTGTATTTGAATTATGTACCATGTATCTGACGACCCAAGATGGGTGATGTATACCTAATTTTGGGGGCGTCACAGTTTTTAATTTGCATTATTTGGAGTTGTGCATTTAAGGATCGAAATACATATAATTAAATAAAATAAGACTTGATTGTAATTCCATGTCTTATATTTAATTGGGACATTGTGCGGTGGAATGATTGAATTGTACGGTAACTATTTACTCAAAGGTTCTTTTATGACTAATGTTGAAATCTATATTATCTGGAAAGTCGTTGATCGCTAGGGAGGCTTATCCCTATTGTAGAATAAATATTTTTTTTTAAATAAATTAATAATTTAAATTATTTATTTAAATAAGATTATAATTGTTATAATTGATTTATTCACAACTGGTTTAATATGGAGAACCTAAAGGGTCACACCATAAAAGAAAGAATAATTATTTAAGAAGTTAATGACATAATCGTAATAATAAGTTAAGTATATTTAATTTATTCTATGGTGATAGAATAAATTAAATAGCTTAATATTTATTATTTAATATTTTGGAAATATTAAATATAAATTAATAAGAGGAGTCTTATTATTATTATTACTATTATTATTATTTAATTCCTAAAGGAGTTTGAGAATTAATTAATAAATGTACTCTCATATATTCCTAATAAGATTAGGATGTTAAATTAATTAAAAGAGTTTAATTAATTATCCCTAATAAGATTAGGTAGCTTAATTAATTAAAAGAATTTTATTAATTAAATAATACCCTATTTTCTAATTAGATTAGAAGGGTTAACTGATATCTTTATAAGAGGAGTCTTATATCATATATCAATATACGTAATTCCAACAGTTGGGAGAGTACACTCATCTTATTGGATCTTTGTTCTTTTTCTTGATGGATCACCTCTAGAGACCAAACACTTGGGTGGCTAACGTTGATCAAAGGAAGGAACAAAACCTGGTGGATTCAAGTTGAACGCGAAAAGGATTGGAGGTGAACTTGTACCCGAGGAAGCTCGAATTTACAAGGGTATGATTCTTGTTCTTCATATCTTTTCATTTAATTAATAATTGTGCATAAAGGATTATCCGGGTATATGGTTTGTAATATTTTAAACTCTAATTTTTACACATTTTCACTTATTTTGTGCAATTTGATTGCATTCAAGAATATTAGAAACCTAACAGTGGCATCAGAGCCAAACCTTTATGCGAATTATTAATTGTTTGATTTGATATGTATATTGATATGTGTATAGAACAATTTAATTGGGCATAATTTTGTTGTATAAAATTTATTTGAAAAAAAATAAAAAATTGTGAAACACCTTTTCCTTTGATTCGCGTGGCAGCGTACTAAAGATATATATGATCTCCTTGTCACGTGGAGTGTTTCATCCAGGATTCATGTATTATAGTTAATATTAGTTATATATATAATATATTAACGTTATATATATATATATATATATATATATATATATATATATATATATATATATATATATAGAAAATTAATCAGGTCCGGACTCCCGGACCTGATCAAAATCCGGACCCAATTTTTTTTTTTTGTAGAACAACTAAAAAAAAAATATGGAACTGAAATTTTTTCATAATATAGTGTTTTGGGTGTGTTTTTAATACCTACACCAACCAATGTATGTACAGTCTGCCCAGACTGTACAGACATGTTTTGTTATAGGCTTCCAAATCACGCCCAAAACACTGTATTATGTAAAAAATTCCAATTCCATAATTATTTTTTTTATTTTTTTCAAAAAAAAAGCAAAAAAAAAAGGTCCGGATTTTAAACCTGTCCGGGAGTCCGGACAGGATCCGGCCTCCATATATATATAATAGCTATATATATATATATATTAATCTTAATTATTTTATTATTAAAATAAAAAGTTTATTTTAATTTTAAAATTGAATTTCATGTTAACTAATTAGAGTTGGAATTTGATTCCATGATAACTAATTGGAGTTAAAATTGGATTCTATGTTTCCTTAAATAAATGAGTTTATTTAGATATAAGAAAGATTTCATATTATTCAAAATAAAAGAGTTTATTTGTGTATAGGAAAGAGAATCCTAATTTTCTTAAATAAAGGAGTTTATTTAGATATGAAATAAGATTTCATATTATTCAAATTAAAGGAGTTTATTTGTGAATATGAAAGAGAATCTGTGTTTCCTTTAATAAAGGAGTTTTTTAACTATTGAATTAGATTCCATAATTAATTAAAATAAAGGAATTTATTTTGATTAAAGAATTTGATTAAAATAAAATAGTTTATTTTATTCAAAATTGGATAAATTAAAATAAAAGATTTTATTTTGATTTAAATTTGGATTAAAATAAAGGAGTTTATTTTGATTTAAAATTAGATTTTATGCTAACTAAATTTGCCCATTAAATGATATCAATTTATATATATATATATATATATATATATATATATATATTGAATGTTTATTATTCATAAGATGAATGTTATTTATTGATGCATATGGTGATGTGTATGATAATAAATGAGATTGATTATGGACTATTGACCAATGTGATTGGATTTTATTTTAGTTGGATGCATGAATGCATGAGTTTTATTAAATGGGGTCTGCGTATCTCGTCTTCTCTATTTTTTCTTAATGTAAATTCTATCTTCCTCCTATGTACTTCCCATTGACTGTTGAACAAGGTTTCTATTTATTTTAAATAGTTTTGTAATAGGAATAGTTAGAATTAATTTTGAAGAATTGGAGATCAATGAGCAAGGAGCGCTTGAAGATCCGTTTGTAATGGAGCCCAGGGTTTAAATGTAATAGTTATATTTAAATATTAATTTTTCCACCCCTAGGGTTTGACCTTTTGATTCACTTGGTGGCTGTAGTGAACCAAACTAGAATAAAAGTTCATAATCAATTCGGGTAGAATATAGTATTCTATATATGCATGCCCATACTCTATATATATTATATATTATGCAAACATGCTTCACATGTAAATTAATATGATGCGTATTTTATATATATATGTGCATGCGCTCTAAACAAGAACAAGATGAGACAAATTAATAACAAACCCCTCAAATATTTTATATTAAGTTGTAACGTTCAAAGATATTTGGAATATTGAACGTCGCCTTCTAGCATGATAGAAATAATAGAGTATTGAATATTTAATATGAGTTTGTTATGCACACACAAGACAAGTATTAAATATTTAAGATGTTGTTTTTATTACATATGATGTTTATAAGGAACTGAACATTACTGCTTTGTTGTGCACACACAAGGGCTGTAGTTTTCTCTTCACTTATATGGAAATGCTGGGTCTGACTTAACTTAAATTATTTTAGTTCGGATGTGCACACAGTTGACCATTATGATTTAAGAGGTAAAATATAAGAAGTTGCATAGTTGATGTAATTGACAAGAGTTGTCTACCTATTTATTTATATATAGTTTATTATGCACACACAAGACTATATACATTTGAAATGGGATCCTTATTCTCACTAGCAAATCTTTAATTAGATTTTACCGAACTATATAAGTGAGGGTAATATAGTTTGATGAAATTAGTGGGAGATACCAATTTAAAATAAGACCTAATTTATTTTGGTAATTGATAAAACAATGTATGTTAAAATGTTGTTAATTAAAAATCATTTACAAAATTTTATAATGTCTAAAATTACTATCATTGCGTAGCATATTAGATGCTTAAATAATCGGATCGAATTAAACAGATTGGTTAAGGAATTTGAGAATAGTTCTCATGGCTAAAAAGTTATCTTATGTCCTTAATACATCTTTCCTGTAATGGTTGCGGACAATGCTTCTGAGGAAGAGATTGCTATTTTTAGAAAGTGGAAAGATGATGCACAGTTGGCTCAATTCATCGTGCTCGTATCCATGAGTAACAAGCTTCAGCGTCAGCCTGAAACTATGGATACTCCTACTATATTCCTACACATCAAGTAGTTGATGGTGATGAAAGTAGGATTGATAGATATCATATATCTAAGGAGCTCTTCCGATCTAGAATGACCGATGAAACTACAGTACAGATAAAAGTCCTTAACATAATCAATTTAATTGATCAATTAGGACAACTGGTTTTGTCATGGATGGAGAGTTGAGCCAAGATTTGATCTTGCACTCACTCCCGGACTCCTTTCACAATTGTTGTGAATTTTTCATATGAACAAGCTAGATATTAGCCTCGCTGATTTGCTTAACATGTTGAAAAATGTTGAGAGTCACTTTCCAACCAAGAAAGACCAAGTCTTACTAGTAGGGGCCAAAGGATCATCTGAAAAGAAGAACGATTCTAAGAAAGTAAATAGAAAGGCAAAAACAAAGGATAATAAGAACAAAACTGATACGGATATCAAAGGAGTTTGCTTCCATTGCAATGAGCCTGGACACTGGAAAGAAACTGCGAGAAGCATCTTGCAGAGGCTAACCAAATAAGCTTAGTGAAGTTTTGGTTACAAATACAAATTTGTTTATGATTTAAAATAAATTTTTCTTTAAGTCAAGGTTCTACTTGGGTATTGGATACCGACTTTGGTTATCATAAATATAGATTTATGAAGGGACCAAGTAGAAGTAGAAAGCTAAACAAATATAAGTAATCCTATGTGTGAGAAATGAAGCAAAGGTTGCCACATTAGCCATAGAAGCTTATAGTTTAGCAATGCCTACGGGAAAATCTGTTAAGTCAATAAGTTGTTATTGTATTACAGTTCTTGTTAGAAACATTATTTCCATTTTATTGTTGGATAATAAAATTTTTGGTATTATAATTAAGAACAATTGTTGTTCTATTTATAATAATAATATTTTGTATACAACTGAAATATAACTTAATGGATTTTGTATACTTGACTTACGTGAAAAATAATTTTGCAAATTGAACAAACTAGTATAAGAAAAAGAGATGATCATTTAAAGAGTTGAATGTTTGTATTTGATGAAATACAGGTATGAATTATTTGAAAGGTTCAAAGAATTCTAAAGTGAAACAAATTGGCAAAGTATTAAAATTCTTTGATTAGATCAAGGAATAAATACTTGTATATTAAGTTTCTAGATTATCTCAAATGGTTTTCTCATAATGGATGCCTCCTGATACACAATAATTGATTGGTGTATCTGAAAGGAAAAATCGTACCTTATTGGACATGGTACGGTCCATAATGATTTTACCGACATTCCAGTATCCTTCTGGGATAATGCCCTAGAAATGGCTGCATATCTACGAAAAAGGTAACCTCAAAGTCCAGCCCCAAGACTCCATAAAAGTTATGGACATGGACGATTCCTAATCTTAAGTATGTTAAGATAAAGGGTTGTCCAACTTATGTGAAAAGGTTTCAAAGGATAAGCTTGGGACAAGATTTGACAAGTACAAATTTATGGAACATCCTAAAGTAAGCTTAGGGTATATGTTCTATAATCCTACTTAGCAAAAGGTGTTTGTTGTGAAACACACTGCCTTTTAAGATAAAGATGTTTATCATTGAAGGGGCTAGTGGGAGGATAATAGATCTTGAAGAGTTCAAGAACCATAAATCACTATATGTCAATTAAGAAGAACCTGTGGATAGACCTATTGTACCACAACTGAATCGTAAATCTAGAACAATACCAAAGATACCTATGAGGTATGGATTCATCATAGATGATGATGAGGTACACATCATAGAAAATGATGACCCAGTTATATACGATGAGGTAAGAGTTGTAGACATTCAGAGAAATGGATTGAAGCAAGTTTCTCAAATATGGAACATTAGTTTTGATGAGACAATCAAAAGAGTTTGATTTTATCAAAAACAAGAATGAACCTAGTATGTACAAAAGGGTTAGTGGGAGCGTCGTGATATTCCTAGTATTATATATTTATATACTACGGATAAGGAATAACATTCCAATGCTACAATCAGTAAAGATAAAGTTGTCTAAACATTACTCCATGAATGACTTGGGAAGAGTATCGTAATTGGGGATGCAAATCTATATAGATAGATTTAAGAGGATGCTCGACTTAACCCAAGGAACGCATATTCATTTGATGCTAAAGTTGTTTAGCATGACAAACTCTAAGAGATGTCTCATGTTGATGAGCCCTGGAGTGTATCTCTCTTAATAGTCCCCATAGACTCATAAAAGAGAGATCGCATGAGTAACTATCATGTATGCAATGAAATGTACAAGACCAGATGTTGATAAGTCATATTCTGGAGAAGTTCACTATGAGTCAGTGAAAAACATCTTAAAGTACTTAACCGGCACTAACGATGTGATCATATACATGGTGGGTCTGAATTAAAACTAGAGGGATTAACAGACTCGAATTTTTTCAGACAGACCGAGACGACATAAAATACACTTTAAGATAAAGCGTTACCTTGAAAGGTGGTGCAGTAAATTGGAAAGGTTCCAAACAGCAAAGAGTTGCTAGTTTAGTGATAAAGACAAAGTATATAACTATAAATGAAGCTACAAGTTGATTGTTTGGATGAAAAGTTCATTACGGAACTAGGAATAGTTCCTACGTCTCATCTTGGATCTAAACATGTGTTGTGGCACTTTCATTTGATTATGGAATCATTGAAAGATGTGAAATCACTATAGAGATAGTGGACTCTCAAGAACAACATTACATATCCATTAACTAAAGCTTATCCAACAGCAGGATAATCGTCACTTAGAGAAGAAGGGTATGAGATACCATGGCGATTGACTTTAGTGCAAGTGGGAGATTGAAAGTAGTATGCACACATGCCAATCATGTTTGATGATAAAGCATATACTTTGTAATAATCTTATTCATTTATTAGTAAAAAGTATTAATTTATTAAAGGCTTTTAATTATCTACATGATGCTGTTTTATAATATGTGATAAACCCATAGTTTTAAGCAATGCTTTTAGAATAATGATGTTGATCATTCTAATGAGATCTAAATTCTTAAAAAGCTTAAAACTAAAATAGTTCCCAATCGTTGGATTACTAAATTGGGGATTAGTGAATTCGGCTAGATTGGTACATACGTTGCTTGTTCATTGGATGAGGATGATTGATCTCATGATCATTTGTGTGGAGACACTAAAACAAGTATGTAGGTGCTTATTAGAGAATAAGTTCACTGAACGTGGCTCGCTAAGGAATACCTAATGAAGTTTTACTTGTCTGTCAATAGGAATTCCTGTAGTGATAGTAGTACAAGTGATCCTTGGACTTGAGATCATCATAGTATCTTGTGTATGATGAGTAATACTTTGACTTATTCCTTAAGATCCTTAAGGTATATCAAAGGGTATGCTTGGGTATAATAAGTTGTACATGGAGATAGTGTATGATCAATAAAGAATCTACCACTTCTAGTAAAAGAAGAGAAATGTCCTATGTGATTCGATAAATGACAACTCAGTAGTCCTTGGCCAATGCAGAATGAAATTAGAAAGGAGTTTCTAATTTTAATTATTTGGAGTTGTGCATTTAAGGATCGAAATACATATAATTAAATAAAATAAGACTTGATAGTAATTCCATGTCTTATATTTAATTGGGACATTGTATGGTGGAATGATTGAATTGTACGGTAACTATTTACTCAAAGGTTCTTTTATGATTAATGTTAAAATCTATATTATCTGGAAAGTCGTTGATCGCTAGGGAGGCTTATTCCTATTGTAGAATAAATATTATTTATTTAAATAAATTAATAATTTAATTTATATATTTAAACAATATTATAATTGTTATAATTGATTTATTCACAACCGGTTTAATATGGAGAACCTAAAGGGTCACACCATAAAATGAAGAATAATTATTTAAGAAGTTAATGGCATAATCGTAATAATAAGTTAAGTATATTTAATTTAATCTATGGTGATAGAATAAATTAAATAGCTTAATATTTATTATTTAATATTTTAGAAATATTAAATATAAATTAATAAGAGGAGTCTTATTATTATTATTACTATTATTATTATTATTTAATTCCTAAAGGAGTTTGGGAATTAATTAATAAATGTACTCTCATATATTCCTAATAAGATTAGGATGTTAAATTAATTAAAAGAGTTTAATTAATTATCCCTAATAAGATTATGGAGCTTAATTAATTAAAAGAATTTTATTAATTAAATAATACCCTATTTTCTAATTAGATTAGAAGGGTTAACTGATATCTTTATAAGAGGAGTCTTATATTATATATCAATATACGTAATTCCAACAGTTGGGAGAGTACACTCATCTTATTGGATCTTTATTCTTTTCCTTGGTGGATCACCTCTAGAGGCCAAACACTTGGGTGGCTAACGTTGATCAAAGGAAGGAACAAAACCCGGTGGATTCAAGTTGAACGCGAAAAAGATTGGAGGTGAACTTGTACTTGAGGAAGCTCGAATCTTCAAGGTATGATTCTTGTTCTTCATATCTTTTCATTTAATTAATAATTGTGAATAAAGGATGATCCGGGTATATGGTTTGTAAAATTTTAAATTCTGATTTTTACACGTTTTTGCTTATTTTGTGCAATTTGATTGCGTTCAAGAATATTAGAAACCTAACAGTTTTACCAAACTATGTTGGTGTGGTTTTCAAATGAAGATCGAGTGTTTTGTCGTCAAACGACATGCACACGAGGTTGCCACAACTTAAACGTACACACGTTTAATGAATGTAGTGTTGATCAACATAGAGTACTATAGGCTGATCACCTAGACGTGCTCGTAAGCTATGCCGGACTTACGGACTTAGTGCCGGGATGTCATTTTCAAAAAACTTATGAAATGCTCATGGTCTTAGATCGGAATTGATGTTTTACTGAATATTATTATTGTAAAACGTTTTGAATGAAAAGAAGTGCTATTTTGAATTATCGATAATACTTCATATCTATTGTTCAGTTATTGAAGATATACGATTCCTATGTTTCAAGCATGCTATTTTATTAGAATTATTGTACTTGCTGAGCTAGTTAGGCTCACTCTTGCTTGAACCATATGAATGCAGCTAAGATCGAACGGACCGACGGATCCGACAAGGATAATGTGACAAACCGAGAATTTAGAAAAATTTTAAAATTTTTATTAATTGATTTAAGGTTCAATATTAGAACCTAGACAGAAAATAAGTGTATGCGTTTGATATTTTTAAGAAGGAATTTTGAGGATTTCAAAATTCTGTGAAGAATTTAGGTGAATTATTCAGGATTAAGGAATAAGTGAATATGTTATGTGTATATGTGTACAATATGTGGTTAAGGGTCAAGGGTTGACCAGATAAACAATATCTGTAATAAACCCTAGATATAAGATACAGAGTTCCCTAACTTTGATAATAAAGTTGAACAATAGTGATGAATAGATAGAGTCTAAAAGACTAAAAGTTCAGAGATAGAAGATCGTAAAATAAAACGATCAAGATATAGAAATGAATCGTAATATATACGATGAGATCACCCCGTGATCAGATAAAGTTATAATATGGAGAAGGATCAATTGAATGATTGAAAAGTTTACAGCAAGATTGTTGGGTGGCAGTTGTATTATGAATTGGTACAGATTCAGGAAAGGATTATGAATACGAGTTGAATGAAATTCGTATGGAGAAGGGAGTTAAAATTAGGTGGGGATTTCAATTGAGGACTCGTGTCAGCGACTAAGTTGTATGATTCCTTGTGTGGGCGGGAAATTATACTTGGTGTAAAAACTACTTAGTTCTGGCAATGATAATCATTGAAATGTCTGTGTCGTGCTATTTGTTATATGCATGCTAAGAGGGTGATTCCTTTCTCATGTGTAGAACATATAGATAGGTTATAGGTAGAGAATATAAGGTTAAGTACGAGTTCTTAAAACTCATACTTATGTGATATTCTTGATTCATAATTATATGAAATGTTTATGAACCCCTCAGCGAATGGACGCAAAAGGTCTGATTAGGATAAGTTCTTAAACTTATATGAGTGTGACAAGTAAATGAACTCATAAGTGTGGTTTGATGAACTGGGTATAGTTTTGTGTACATGGAGTATTAAAGGTTATAGGAACAAATAGATTGTTAAGCCAATGATTATTAGTGGAGACATAAGTTTTCCAAACCTCCTAGCTATGCTAGACTTCAAAATTTTGACATCAAGCTAAATACGCACTATGTGCTTTTGAAAAAAAAGAGTGTAGACTCATAATCATTTTTGAAATGATTTAAAGTATAGTCTATGCTACTTATTTCAGCTAGACGCAAATGATTTGAAATATCAAAATATCTTTTATTTATCACTCTTGTACCATGTAACCTGGTGCAAAGATGATAAAAGTTGATAAAGTTATAAATGCAGGAATACTTAGTGTGAATTTGATCTAAAATCGTTGTTCCACTATTATATGATGTGTTATGACAAAGTCATATAATGACGACATCCTCAAATGGACTGTTAATACAGTACGTCATCATGGCGTCATTTTCAAACTATTTCAGAAATTTTAATTTGCCAACAGGGTTTGGCTACATCTAAATAATTTGATTGAATTGAATTATTGATATGAGTCTATGCTATTTGATTCAGTTAGACAAACATTTATGAAAACTCTAAGTGTTCATTGAAAGAAATTTCCCAAACCAAATTGTTTAAAAATTTCCCAATATTCGTACGACGGCGCAGCCATGTGTGGGCCCCATAACGGAAAGCGATTGGAGGAAGAAAACGACAAATATCAGTTGTTTAAAAATAACGGCGTAGTTGTTACCGTTTACACTGTTGGAATACCCGGTGGTTAAAATACAGTAATACGCGTTGTTGCACAGTAGCACATGGTATTGCACAGTATTTTGAATTATTGATCCTTACGTAAGAAGGCACTACTCAATAATTTCTACAGGAGTTACTGTACATTACTTTATTGATTTAATAATTGCTGCGTTGATATTTATATTATTATTGTTTCAATAATTGACATTGCACAGTATTTTCCATTATCAGATCAATAATTCATATTATTTGAATAATATTATTAGATAACATTATTAGCAATGTCTAGAAAGTTCTGTCAAGGAGAGGTTTGGTCATCTAATTGCGTGCCAGTAAGGAGAAATCCTTATTGGAAAGCCCCCTCTATCCTGGGAACGGCCTGGTTGTCAGTACTGTGATTCTGTAATATTATTTTTAATAATTAATTATTGATTATTATGATAAAGAAAATATTTATTTTATGTGGATATAGATGGAGAAAATTTTTAATGTGACAATTGTTGAAAATTAATATTTTATCTTTTTCTGATAAAATAATTTATTTAAATATATTATTTTAATAATATATTAACGATGATATTTTTACAATGAATGTGGGATATATGAATATATGAGGAGGTAGAGTATTTTTGTGGCATTAAATGTTTAACACATGTTTTGTGTGTCGGTAGACATAATTTGTGACCGAAAAATTGAGTATAGACTGTAAAATCATCCGTTTGTGGATTTCGGTCAATTTCTGTTTGGAATTTGGAAAAATTTTCTTCTGTAAAGTTGTAGAGAATGGAATTTCCCATGGAAAGTCGCGAGATTCGAATTTTCTGACAAAGGAGCTATTTATTGTGAATTATTGAAGTTTCGGGGTTCCGAAATAATTGATTTTTGGAAGTTTTAATTATTATTTTCAACAAAAACGTTTTTCAAAGGTTGGTGGGCATCTTTAACATGTGTTTGATGGCTAAAATCAGATTCCTTGGTGGTTGGCTTGAATGTTTTGTAAATATTAATATTATATTAATTTAGTCTCCTTTGGCGTTCTAACATTTTCCTATAAATAGAGGGCTAAGTTAGAATTGAAAATCACACCAGAAACAAAGTTTTCTCTCTTTCTCTCTCTATATTATCGAGCGTATTCTTGTGAGTATACTTTGAGTGTTGCTATACGGTGCGAGTTTCTGTCAGCACTATACCGAAATTCAGTCAGAAGTACGGCTATTTTGAGATAAGGGATGTTATTTTCTTCTTAAATGATATTATTTTCTTCAATATCATTATGCCGAAATATTGGTGAACATTTTTATCAAATTTGGAACGTTTTGTGCCGAAGTTACTATTCACGTATACGGTACTATTCACGTATACGACACTATTCACGAATACGGCACTATTCACAGAAAAATTATTTTTTTTCTTTTCGTCCAAAATATCTATTGTGGATACTAGCTTTGATTGTATCCATGTTTTGATCATTCTTGAATTTTACACCACTATGATTATTTTTGAGGTATTTTTGGACATGGATAAAACAAAGTACGAATCCTTAATCCTTAATCCTTGTCATTTTGCTTCACTGGATTCGTTTCTTTAAAAATATTTTTTTATCATCTTCAGTCTTAAAGGAGGTTATTATTGAATATCTTTGGCCTGTAGTGCAAAGATGAATGATTTCTGATGAATTTCTTTGGCCCGTAGTGCAAAGATGAACAGGTGTTTAGATGAACATGACCAACAGATGAATATCCTTGGCCTGTAGTGCAAGGATGAATATATGATTCAAGATGTGCATTGATTGATGTTACAGGGATAAAAATATTGTTGATGGACTGTTAAATTCATAGACATTAGTAGATTTCATCCTCTACGTAACTCTTCTATGAATTAATATTTTCCGCTGCGAATATTGATTTAAAACTTGTTGTCTATTGTATTCTATTAGATTTTTTCCATGTTGAAGGCTAACGATAATTTGTTGTATATTATCTTAGTCATAATATTCTTTACTGAGCTAGTTGAGCTCACCCTTTTCCTTTTTGTTCCATTTTTCTTCTCAGGAGACAAGAATATAGCGAGTACGATTCGGGGTATGAATTGATGGTCCTTGAGAGAGTTGTTTAGTAGTCCTCACCATTTTTGTAAAATAATATATCAATAATTGTATTGAGGACATATTTGGGTATGTATATTGTCTAGATGACAATGTTTGTATTCAAACTCACAGTTTATGGGTTGTAAAAGTTGTAGTTGTTTCTGTACCATGTATTTGGCGACTCAAAATGGGTTGGATGGAATGGACCTATTTTGGGGGCGTCACAATTATCAACTGGTACTGGGATTCTCTTTCAATCCACTATATTTCATTTGGCTTCAGACCAAAGGGATGAAATTACTTGAACTCCTCCCAAATAGGAGATTCAGCGACCATCTAAGCTGCGGTCATACCTTGAAGAGCAACACCAAAGCATAAGAGGTGGAATTAACTAGGCTTCTCCTAAATAGAAGTACTGGCGACCATCTGTGGTGCGGTCAAGCTTAGAGAGGAAAGCCACACTCCTCTCCATATTTACATCCAGAAACCAGTCCCAAAACACCAAAATGGTAGGGATACACATAGATCGATGATCCATTCTGAACTATCCAGAGATAACTCAATGTCCATCCATCCAGGAGGAATTCGGATTACATCAAGATCACAAGCCCTAACACAGCAGGCAAAATATCAAGCAAATAGCAAAGCATATCTAAACGGGAAGTGATCCAAAAATATATTTCTATGTCATATATATAATGCTGTTTGATATATACAATGAAAACTGAACATGACAAAATGGCTAAGCTAGTCTCTCCAGATAAATGCAAGCTCATCTACAAGTCAGGGTATATGCGAGCTAACAAGCCCAACATGGCGTCCCTCTCAGAAGATGGAGGCGAAGCTGTGGTCTCCTGTACGAGAATATCCACACAACCCAACAGATCTGCAGCCATCTGCATGGTGACCATATGATCATCAATATATGTGCTCATCTCTGTGATCATGCCAGTGGTAAGGGACCTCACTACTGTACTATCTGTGACAGCTACATCCCGGGCAGATATAGCACTATCCCGCTCAACTATCACTGTATCTCTGGCTGATATGGCCTCATCCCGCTCAACAACAGCGGCATCTCTACGATCTAATGCCGCGTCTCTCTCTAATAGAGCTGCATCTCTCCCATCAAGGCAGTCAACATCATAGATCGAGCCTGATCTCTCTCAAAGGTCATCAGATGAAGACTCTGCTCTAAGTACTGTGTTGAATGCTGAATCACAACAGTACTGGTACTAGGAGAATTCAGAAGAAATGCTGGCAACCCAGCAGCGGGCTCCTCCTTGATGTAGGTATCGATTTCCTCCATGGGCTCCACATCGTCTGAATCGCTATCCGGTACTGCAGATACTGCTGCAGTCGACAAAATCTCTGTCTCCATCCATGCAAAATACTTTATAGAACAACCTGGACGGGTCACAGAAAAAGAAGCTATCTCACGCTGATCCCAACAAGCATACACACGGGATCGACCCTCTGCTGAGAGATATCGAGAAGCTGAACACTGACCTATTGCTCCCTCGAAAGGATGAAAATCGTGGAACTAGTTAAACTGCGACATCACGACCAATGGGTGATAAGTGGTCATGCCCCTCAAGCCAGCCAGAGGGAGGAAGTCCATGCCTGGAGCATGCGTAATAAAGCTTTATGGTGAGCAAAGCCCCGAGCACAGCAATATGCTAAATGGATCTCTAATATCTACCAAAAATACAGACCAAGACAGAGCATCTATACACTCCAACGGCTGAAAGGAGTATGACATGGCTACATCATGGGTGAACCAATACCCATGCTGTCTAAGGGTACCAACCAGTCTCAAGTGTGACATAAACCACATATACAGCATGACCGAACTCCCAGTGAACACCCTTGACGGGTAAGTACAGCAGTAGGATGCTAACCGTAGGGTCTCTGCTACAATCATAGGTACAATTGTGCGACCCTCTCTAAGAGCTCTCACAGCCATGATAACACCAATGTCTATGTCGTCCATATATCGTGGCATATAGACATATGACAGTACGCATAGCATCAGTACATCGACTCTGGCCAAACGCCAATAATCCTCTGGTACGGTGAAATCCTTGGAATATCGTGAGTAGCTATCCTCCGAGCCAAATCTGTCATACAGAAAATACTGGGATATCACATGGCTAGATGTCAGCTCGTCCTACACCACTCTGCGTCGTAATCCTGTGAGAGTCATAAATCGTCTACTCATGTCTTCCAAAGCAAGATGCACGCAAGGTCTGTCTAAAGGCAACATCGTCAAACGTGCATACTCTTCCAAAGTAGGAGTCAACTCATGGGTACCAAATCGGAATACCTGCCTTCGTTAGCCAATGCTCTAGCATCCCGTGTACAAACCCTGCGGGAACTTGAAACATTAATAAAGTCATGGTATGCTGCAATAGCTGATCTACAGTCACCCTGTCTGGTGGTGACATGCTATCATACCACGATTGCATACCTAATACCACAACTGATGGTGGGGTATGATCTATACGGCTAACGGTCGAAGAAGACATCTGTATGGGCTGTGTCATAAGACCATCTAGGGGTCAATACTGAATATCTCTGGACATACATACGTATGCATAACATAATACATGAATAACAGATAATGGATGGCAATATGATATAGGGAATGAAAAAATGGTGCATACATTCCTAAGTATATTATCATCTAATACATCAGCTTTGTACAACTACAAATACAGGGAAATGGGGCACAGATGCCCTACTACTAACAGAGGCATATCAAAAGATATAGCGAGAATGGGGAACAACCACACAATATCTAACAGAGGCATTTCAAAAGATATAACGAGAATATACATCAGAAGAAGACCAGGGTCTCGATGTCCACGTCCTCAATCCTGTCCACCTGATGTAACTCCTCCTGAGTCACTGGATCTCTATCAACAGGGATGTCAGGCCTATAAAGAGGAGGATCTATGCCGAAAAAACTAAATGGGTCATCTGAGGGGCCAGCGCTTAAGCTGGAAGGAACAAATGACTCCGCCTTTGCTGGATCTTTGCCCAAATGCCGAATAAATACATGTGCTTGGTCCAACTGCCGGGTCAAACTATCAATCTGGGTCATATGAGTCGGAGCTGGGACACAAGCTACCCAATCCGTCATCATCAAGGATCCTGGAACAATATCCCCCATAAACTATGTGGCGTGGGACTAGGCTCCAATAGTGCGAGGGAACCACCACTGCTGAAACGTCTCCTGAGTACATGGACCCTCTGATAATGCAAAACCATCAACCCCCAATAATGGGATATCAATGACGGGTGACTGTGACACATGCCAATAATGTCTGACAGGAGGCAAGATCGGTATACGTATCTCTCATGTGGTGCTCCTAATAGCACACCCTCCTAAATAGAGCTCACAGCCTCCATCTGTTAAGAAAGGAAATCTCCTGGTGGAAATCAAATACTCGACTCCAGTCGGGTCTCCATCCTTAAAGCCGATGGTCAAATGTTCCCCTGAATAGGGAATCCATGTGATGGCGTCCGCTGTTATCAACTCCAACTGCATATGGTAGTGAGTAAATCCCTCAGCTACAGGGACCTCCGATAAAATAGAATGGTGCCATCGTCGTCCTCGTGGATAGATATCTAAACCTAACACAATCATAAGACGCAAACATGGGAGCCTCTCATAGGCCCAAAACTGCCAACACAATGGTAAAACATTTGCTATCAGTAAACACTCTTAACCTATGAATGGGAAATGATAAGAGAAATACTCACCAGCAGAAATAGGTAAAATCCCAGCCAAGCCTCGGTCAAACCCTGTGAGCGCATGCGCATGCCCCGGAGGAAATAGGCAAAGGTGTAAGAGCCCCAATCGTACTCTCCAATACGGTCCACATTGCGTGTGGTGCTGACTAAAGTAAAAGATACCGTGGATGAGTTATCTGCTATGAAGTAGCCTCGAATGATCATCAGGAACAATTGCCACAGAAAGCGATCCCTGATCCTGACATCATCAGGCATGGGCTCACTCAAAAGCCCACTCATAGCATCTACGCTCAAAGGACCTGAACGGACAGTCCTACCTTTGAGCGCCTCCGCCGGAACTCCTAATAATGATCTGACAACATTAGGGGTGACATTCGCCATCCAAGGCACTGGCTCCCCTCAAAACTCCATACCTGTGATAAATCACCAATCCATAGGCGTCATATTCACCTCACAATCCAGCAGGAGGAGTGACTGAGTCTGATGAAGCCATCACTCAGACAATGCCCAGGGACAACGACGGGGGAGGATAGAGAAGAATGCCCTGAATCTCCACTCATGCACTACTGCTCTATAGTCAGGATGAAGCGCCTGGTACATGGAGTGAATGCTGAACCAGTTCCCTTGAGGCTGTGTAAAACCAGGAACCTACATGAAATACAAATCAACATCAGAACCATTTAATCCTCATCAATAGGAAAGAAGGAAGATCAAAGTCTAACACCATACCTCGTTAGCATACAAATACATCGATGGATGTCTGCTAACACCATACCTCGTTAGCATACAAATACATCGATGGATGTCTGCTCAAATCACCCAGCAACTCTGGGTTTACCACCTGTATACTCAGAAGCTCCCTACGAGGGACATGCACAGCAAGAACGGGATCCTCAATCAGAATATCCGCCTTCTCGTCCTCAACATCTGGCACATCTGCCCGAACAGGACGAATCACGGCCTCCACCAACTGACGAGGCTGTCTGACAGAATGGGGATGAGGCACTTCGAAAGCCCTCCACCGTATGCCAGAAGTGGTCCTATAGGAACTGCTCGGCTGATCTGGATCCATTACTATCTGGACAACAAGTCTCCAAATCACCTCAGAAAGGGTGTGGTGTTTCCTTACCTAGAGCTTTCTTGAATGCATTTATGACTATATGCATGCATGCATGCATTTACTTTAACATATAATAGAGTTAAAATGCATGACTACCCAATGCCTACGTTTTGAAATTTTTTGCCATAGTCCCCTTTGAAAATAGGAATATCCACATGCACATAGGCATGTCTAGGTGGCCATTCAGTAGCACACCTGTCCCAAAGTCATATACATAATATATGCAATAAAAATCAAAATTATCATGCATAAGGCCAACCTCAATACTAGGAGTATTTTGCCTTTCTACCTTGTGCTCATTGGACCTCAAATAGGACAAAAAATAGCAGAAAAAGGTGCCAATTTGACTGTCTCAAAAGTTAAATTTTTTCACATCATTATGTTCAGCATGGTTTAATACTAACATTTACTATGTTGAATATTTTTTATCAAGTCATTTGTGCATACATAATCACTACTATGTGTTTAGATGCATTTCGTGCGATAACTCACAATCCAAAGGATAGAAATTGGAAAAAATATATGCATACCTTACCAGGATAGTGTAGAACACTTGTACGGTGATAGAATTTAAAGAAAGCAGCCCGAACTCAGTAGTTCTGAAGATGGCTTGCGATTTTCTCTATGCGAAGCAAGTTGAAAGTGACTTGTGAAGACCAACCTGCAAGCTCATCTGCGGCTACAGCAGGTGCACCTTTGGAACCCCTATGTGGGCCCCACCCCTCTGACTCTATCTAGTTCGAGTTGCAAATGAGTTCTTATGGACTAGAAAGATCAAATCAGGAAAAAAAATATCACGCGATTGAGCAAAACAACATACAATCCTGGTCTTCTCAGATGAGACTTTGAACCTATACATCACTCATTGGTAGTCACCTGAACTCAAGGTATACCCTGCCGATGACCTCAGTTGTCACGAATCATATACGAAAATACCTCATAGAGGTCCAATGCCGCCGACTTCAGGTCGTTACCCTATGTGACTCCCCGACGGGGGTTACAACGTATATCCCCGACGGGGGTTACAACATATATCCCGGATGGGGGTTGCAATGTAGATCCCCGGTGGGGGTTACAAAACATGTCCATCCGTTAACACGTCTACTAACGAAGGTCAAGCATCCTTGACGTCATTTCAGCCGATAGCGATTAAACCTATCAGAGCTCTAGAGCTATTCGAGGTTTTCATACCCAACTGCTCGTATTCCCCAGCATATCCCCGATGGGGGGTCACAACGCAATGCTCTGTTAATCTACACGATAGCGGAGGTCAAGCAACCTTGACAATCTACCCATAGAGTTTTAGACATTGATTCACACGTCAACGAACGTCAAGCAGCCTTGATAGTATAACCCACAAAATTTTTCAACTGTTGACTCACATATCGGTGAAGTACACATCAACGAAGGTCAGGCACCCCCGACAACATTTTTCGTTGGCAGTAAACCCCACAAAATCTTGACATGTCCTGGCGATACCAACCAGGAAAGGTTAATGTTATCAAAGAGGATATATGATGGAATATGTTATACACATCCTTAAACAGATCAAGCTTTATCCCCACAGATCTCTTGCACATAAGAGGTACATCTTCAGGATCAAATCATTATCAAAGGCACATGAATTTGGTAATAACTCCAACATCAACATCCTAACAGATTTGGACTGCACATCAAATCTGATCATCATTGCCAATCCCCAGTTAAAGCAACATGGAGCCAACAATCATCCCCAGCGTGTTGGGCTATAACCCCGTACACATGCATCTTACATTTGCATCATGTTGCTATCCAGAGTACCATGTTCGGCTTGTTGCGTTTCAAGTGTCTAGGATTCTTTATCCTATCCATGCATCACCATGCATGAGTATGATAAAGAGGGGCATCCGTAGACACTCAAAATTTTCTGTACTACTGTTACTAACATTACAGGAGGACATATTTGTCTTTTAAGAGGGAACCCTGAAAGACAATCCAAATCCATACTGGATACTACCGGAAGTTCAGCATCAACCTTAGATCGCAATCTGGGAGTAACATTTCTAAACTCGGATGTAACCCCGAGGCCTGCAGATACAATACCGGAACACATACTGGAGAAGACCGAGTAATCTCGGAGACAACCCCGAGGTATCCAGTCTCAGTCCTAACCATGGGAATAGCCACCAACCTTGGTGATAACCCCAAGGAATACAGTTTCGACGATAACCCCGGAAATGCTTGTTTCAAATGCGACTAGCTTCAATCTCGGCGCTCACAATGAGATGCACTGTACCGACCTGGCAATAACATCAAGAAGACCGGCACACCTCAAAGATGACAATGAGGACCTTTAACAAATTACAACAGTCCAATCTTAGCGAAGCCTCATCAACGTCTCTTTTACCAGCCTAATCTAGCGATAACATCAGTGAGGGACAACATCGTCATCTCGTCAACACGATTCCACGTCACGTCTCTACGCAACGATGTCCCATAAGACTAACAAATCCCGAGTGACTATTGTGTGGGGTAACAGATGAAAGTTGAAGCTTGAAGACCGGATGGCATCGTCCCATCTTCAATGACTTCGTACAAACTCTAATCCCATGCCATCGTACAATTCTCGACAACGGCGGTCTAAAATACGTCCTGTATACCTCAAACGGATGCCTAGATTGCAATTCTAAAAGTTCGAGTGGACGTTACAGTGCCTGAGTACATGTATTTCGAGACGACCTACCCAAAAAACCCGGGCCCACCCGAGTTACCTCTAGTACACCTGCAGCTCAGCCACAGGTACACCTGCGGCTAAAATACCTATAAATAGAGGGCTTGGGTGCTGATTTTCCAAAAGAAAAAGGCTAGGAAGGCCTGCCCAATTTTCTCTGCACTCACTCCATGCAGTGTACTTTCCCCTTTTAAACACCTGTGAGCTCGTATATAGCCCTTTTATACCTACAAAAGTCAGTGTTTACCCACTGTAAAGATATAGAAGTCTTCTTTAGCAGTCTGTTGTAAGCCTTCTTACACACTTTAGAGTCTTTCTCTTCTTCTTTGCACACACCCTTCTTCACGTTGAGAGTCGTGTTGCTTGCTTTTGCCCGGACTTCGGTCCGTGGTTTCATTTTAGTCTGTATATATATATATATATATACATATATATTGACTAACATTATCGAGTTATGCCTCGATTGAGCCTAGACTTTGGTCTGGAGCGTTTATTTGCTTTAATATATATATATATATATATATATATATATATATATTAACTGTGTGTTGAACTTTGTTCAATGAGCCTAGACTTCGGTCTGGAGAGTTTATTGCTTTAATATATATATATATATATATATATATATATATTTATATTTACATTTATATATATTAACTGTATGTCAAACTTTGTTCGATGAGCCTAGACTTCGGTCTGGTGCATTTATTGCTTTAATATATATATATATACACTTATATATATGAACTGTAGTCGAACTCTGTTCGATGAGCCTAGATTTTACATCCGGTGCGTTTATTTGCTTATATATATATATATATATATATATATACACTTATATATATGAACTGTGGTCGAACTTTGTTCGATGAGCCTAGATTTTACATCCGGTGCGTTTATTGTTTATATATATATATACAGAAAGGATCAAGAGCATAATTCTTAAATAGCATAATGCCTTAAGTAGCATAATTTCATCAAAACGACGTCGTTTTCATGGGATGCGGTGGCATTTTTGTAAATACGCGGTGACATGGTATTTACATAAATGCCACCACGTCCCATGAAAACGACGTCGTTTTGATAAAATTATGCTACTTAAGGCATTATGCTATTTAAGAATTATGCTCTTGATCCTTCCTGTATATATATATATATATATATATATATATATATATATATATATATATATATATATATATATATATATATATATATATATATATATATATATTCGTCCTGTTTGGAGTTTTCTTCATGGCAGTTGATCTCTTTACAGCTTTATTTACATTCTGTCTCGCTTGGAGTTTCTTTCGTGGCGGTTGACCGTATTTACAACTTTATTTACGTTTTGTCCCGCCTAGAGTTTCCTCCATGGCGGTTGATAGCTTTTAACAACTTTATTTACATTTCTGGTCCCCCATGGAGGTGCTTCGTGGTTGGTGATCATGTCTGTATATATATATATATATATATATATATATATATATATTTACAGCTTTTATATATATATATACCTGTTTACTGCTTTCATACAAATTGCAGTATTTTGTGCGTCTAGGAATCATGTGATCACAGATTCAGCCCATTGGATCTAGATTCGGTTCCCGTGATGGACATTTTCAACTGTAAGCAGCTTGTAAATTATTCTGCAGTGTCTAAATTTCCTCCGATGGTTTTCATACCCACGATGAATTCGGCATTATTTTTGTACATTATTTTCATACGGAAACCTTGCATATGTCAAATAAAATTAACTAAGCCGAACACTTAATAAAATAGGAGTGTAAAAGGTCTCAATTACTATTGAGCATCAGTGTTTGAAAAAAAACCATTTTATAAAACATCATTCCTATATCTTGCTAAAAATTGAATTTTACATAAATTCAAACCCTGTGTATATAGGTTCGAACGAGGCCTCGTACTACTTCTAAATAACAACACATGGACCTCCACACACACACACATTTAGATAACAGTTTCTTAAAAAGAGGCGGTCACCGTGGTAACACGGATGTCAGGCGGTGCCTAACACCTTCCCCCCACATAACCAAGTTCCCGAACCCTAATGAATCTCGGTTTCACCGACCAATTTAGCAGTGTCACATCACTGGGTCAATGTGCAAACCATTTTTGGTTGTGTTGGTACAACCATTTAAAAAACCAACTGGCGACGCTTAACAGTCCCATCGTCGACATTGTACATGTCGGACCTTTTTCACTTATTTTTTCAAACAAATCTCACCTAAAATGAGAACACCAAAGAACAAGTAACGGAAAGGGACATCCAAAAATCCCGACGTTGACAAACGTGACGTGGCATCATGTTTGACGAGATGATGATGTTTCCCCTCACTGATGTTATCGTTGGATTAGGCTGATAAAGCAGACGTTGCTCAGGCTTCACTGAGATTGGACTGCTGTAATTTGTTGAAGGTCCTCATTGTCATCTTTGAGGTGTGCCTGTCTTCCCGATGTTATCGCCGGGTCGGTACAGTGTATCTCACTGTAAGCGTCGAGATTGAAGCTGGTTGCATTTGAAACAAGCATTTCCAGGGTTATCGCTAAAACTGCATTCCTTGGGGTTATCACCAAGGTTGGTAGCTATTCCCATGGTTGGGACTGAGACTGGATACCTCGGGGTCATCTCTGAGATTAATCGGTCTTCTCTGGTGTGTGTTCCGGTATTGTATCTGCAGGCCTCGGGGTTACATCCGAGGTTGGAATTGTTACTCCCAGATTGCGATCCAAGGTTGATGCTGAACTTTCAGTAGTATTCGGAATGGATTTGGATTGTCTTTCAGGGTTCCCTCTTAAAAGACGAATCTGTCCTCCTGCAATGTTAGTAACAGTAGTACAGAAAATTTTGAGTGTCTACAGATGCCCCTCTTTATCATATTCATGCATGGCGATGCATGGGTAGGATAAAGAATCCTAGACACTTGAAATGTAACAAGACGAACATGGCACTATGGATAGTAACATGATGTAAATGTATGATGCGTGTGTACGGGGTTGTAGCCAAACACGCTGGGGATAATTGTTGGTTCCCTGTTGCTTTAACTGGGGATTGATAATGATGACTAGGTTTGATGTGTAATCTTAATCTGTTAGGATGTTTATGTTGGAGTTATCACCAAATTCCTATGTCTTTGATAATGATTTGATCCTGAAGATGTACCTCTTATGTGTAAGAGATCTGTGGGGATAAAGCTTGATCTGTTTGAGGATGTGTATAACATATTCCATCATCTATCCTCTTTGATGACGTTGACCTCTCCTGGTTAGTATCGCCAGAATATGCACGATTCTGTTGGATTTACGGCCAACATCAAATGTTGTTAGGGATACCTGACCTTCGTCGATGTGTGAATCAACGACTGAAAAAATCATGTGGGATATACTGTCAAGGCTGCTTGACCTTCGTTGACGTGTGAATCAACTGCTAAAACTCTATGGGTAGATTGTCGAGATTGTTTGATCTTCACTGTCGTGTAGATCAACAGAGCATTGCGTTGTGATCCCCGCCGGGGATATGCTGGGGAATATGAGCAGTTGGGTATGAAAACCTTGAATAGCTCTAGAGCTTTGATAGGTTTAATCGCTATCGGATGAAATGACGTCAAGCTACTTGACCTTCGTTGGTATATGTGTCAACGGTTTGAATGTATTTTGTAATCCCATGCCGTGACTTCACGTTGTAATCCCCGCCGAGGATCTACTGGGGACTTATGAGTACGTACGCAATTATTGAATAGCTCTTAATGCTTCGATGGGTTTACTTGCCATCAGCTGAAATAACGTCAAGGCTGCTTGACCTTCGTTGATAGACGTGTTAACGGATGGACGTGTGTTGTAACCCCCACCGGGGATCTACGTTGTAACCCCCATTGGGACATACGTTGTAACCCCGTCGGGGACATACGTTGTAACCCCCGTTGGGGATGCATTTAGGGTAACGACCCGGGGTTGGCAGCATCAGACTTGTACGAGGTATTGCCGAATGTGATTTGTAGCAAATGAGATCATTGGCAGGGTATACCTCGTGCTCGGGTGACTACCAATGAGCGATGTGTAGACTCAAAGTTTTATCTGAGAAGACCAGGATTATATGCTATTTTGTTCAATCACGTGGCATTTTTATTCTCGATTTGACCTTTCCAGTCTGTGAGAACTCCTTTGCAACTCAAACTAGACCGAGCCGGAGAGGTGGGACCAACATAGGGGTGCCGCAGGTGCACCTTCAGTAGCCATAGATGAGCCTGCGACCAATAGTCCTATTTTTAAAGGGGACTATGGCAAAAAAATTCCAAATGTAGGCATTGGGTAATCATGCATTTTAACTCTATTATATGTTAAAGTAAATTCATGCATGCATATAGTCATAACAGTATTCTAGAAAGCTCCATGTAAGGAAATACCACACCCTTTCTGAGGTGATTTGGAGATTTGTTGGCCAGATATTGATGGATCCGGATCAGCCGAGCAAATCCTATAGGACCACTTCTGTCGTATGACGGAGGGCTTACGAAGTGCCTCGTCCCCGTTCTGTCAGACAACCTCGTAGGTTGGTGGAGGCCGTGATTCATCCTGTTCATACAGTTATGCCAGATGTTGAGGACGAGGAGGCGGATATTCCGATTGAGGATCCCGCTCCTGCTATGCATGCCCCTCATAGGGAGCTTCCGAGTATTCAGGTGGTAAACCCAGAGTTGCTGGGTAATTTGAGTAGACATCCATCGATGTACTTGCATGCTAACGAGGTATGGCATTAGACTATGATCTTCCTTCTTTCCTATTGATGAGGATTAAAGGGTTCTGATATTGATCTGCATTTCATGCATGTTCTTGGTTTTACACAGCCTTGAGGGAATTGGTTCAGCATTCACTCCATGTACCAGGCACTTCATCCTGACTATAAAGTAGTAGTACATGAGTGGGGATTCGGGGCATTCTTCTCTATCCTCCCTCGTCGTTGTCCCTGGGGTTACCTCAGGGCATTGTCTAAGTGATTGTTTCATCAGACTCAGTCAGTCCATCTGCTAGATTGTGAGGTGATGATGACACCTATGGATTGGAAATTTATCACAAGTACAGAGTTTGGAGGGGAGCCAATGCCTTGCATGGCGAATATTACCCCTACTGCCGTCAGATCCTTATTAGGAGTTCCGGCAGAGGCGCTCAAAGGCAGGACTGTCTGTTAAGGTCCTTTGAGCGTAGATGCTATGAGTGGGCTTTTGAGTGAGCCCATGCCTGATGATGTCAGGATCAGGGATCGTATTCTGCGGTGATTGTTTTTGATGATCATTCGAGGTTGCTTCATAGCAGATAACTCTTCCAAAGTATCTTTCTCGTTGGTCAGCGTCACACGCGATGTGGACTGTATAGGAGAGTATGACTGGGGCTCTTACACTTTTGCCTATTTCCTCCGGGGTATGCGCATGCGCTCACAGGGTTTGACCGAGGCTTGGCTAGGATTTTACCTATTTCTGCTGGTGACTATTTCTCTTGTCTTTTCCATTCATAGGTTAAGAGTGTTTACTGATAGCAGATGTTTTTCCATTGTCTTAGCAGTTTTGGGCCTATGAGAGGCTTTCATGCTTGCGTCCTGTGAGTGTGTTAGTTTTAGATAACTATCCACGAGGACGACGATGACACCATTCTATTTTACCGGAGGTCCTTGTAGCTGAGGGATTCACTCACTGCCGTATGCAGCTGGAGTTACTGACATCTGACGCCATCCCATAGATTCCCTACTCAGGGGAACATTTGACCATCGACTTTGAGGATGGACACCCGACTGGAGTCGAGTATTTGATTTCCACAAGGATATTTCCTCTCTTCACAGATGGAGGCTGGGAGCTCTATTTAGGAGAGCGTGCTATTAGGAGCACCACATGGGAGATCCATATACCGATCTTGCCTTCTTACTAGGCGTCATTGGCCCGTATCACAGTCACCAGTCACTGATATCCCATTGTTGGGGGTTGATAGTTTTGCATTATCAGAGGGTCCATGTACTCAGGAGACGTTCCAGCGTTGGTGGTTCCCTCGAACTATTGGAGCCCAGTCCCGCTCCACACAGTTTATGGGGGTTATGGTTCCAGGATCCTTGATGATGACGGATTGGGTAGCTTGTGCCCAAGCTCTGACTCACATGACCCAGATTGATAGTTTGATCCGGCAGTTGGACCAGACACATGTATTTATCTAGCATTTGGGTAGAGATCCAGCAGAGGCGGAGTCATGTATTCCTTCCAGCTCAGGCACTGGCCCCTCAAATGACCCATTTGGTTTTGCTGGCGCAGATCCTCCTCTTTACAGGCCTGACATCCCTGTTGATAGAGATCTAGTGACTCAAGAAAAGTTACATTAGGTGGACAGGATTGAGGACGTGGACATCGAGACCTTGGTCTTCTTCTGATGTATATTCTCGTTATATCTTTTGATAGGCCTCTGTTTGATATTGGGTGGCTGTTCCCCATTCTCGCTATATCTTTTGATAGGCCTCTGTTAGTAGTAGGGCGTCTGTGCCCCATTTTCCTGTATTTGTAGCTGTACAGAGATAATGTATTAGATGATGATATACTTAGGAATGTATGCATTATTTTTCATTCCCTATATCATATTGCCATCTATTATCTGTTATGCATGTATCATGTTATGTATATGTATGTATGTCCAGAGATATTTAGCATTGACCCCTGGATGGTCTTATGACACGGCCCGTACATATGTCTTCTTCGACAGTTAGCAATATAGATCATATCCCACCGTCAGTGGTGGTATTAGGTATGCGATCGTGGTATGATAGCATGTCACCACCAGACAGGGTGACTATAGATCAGCTGTTGCAGCATACCATTACTTTATTGATGTTTCAGGTTCTCGCAGGGTTTGTAGATGGGATCCTAGAGCATTGGCTACCGGATAGGCAGGTATTCCGATTTGGTACCCATGGGTTGACTCCTACTTTGGATGAGTACGCACGTTTGACGATATTGCCTTTAGACAGACCTTGCGTGCATCTAGATTTAGGAGACATGAGTAGAACATTCATGACTCTCACAGGATTGTGGCGCAGAGTAGTTCAGGACGAGCTGACATCTAGCCACGTGATATCCCAGCATTTTCTGTATGACAGATTTGGATCGGAGGATAGCTACTCATGATATTCCGAGGATTTCACCGCACCGGAGGATTATTGGCGTTTTGCTAGAGTCTATGTACTGATGCTATGTGTACTGTCATATGTCTATATGCCACGATATATGGACGAAATAGACATTGGTGTTATCATGGCCGTGAGAGCTCTTAGATAGGGTCGCACCATTGTACCTATGATTGTAGCAGAGACCCTGCGGTTAGCATCCTACTGCTGTAGTTACCTGTCAGGGGTGTTCACTAGGAGTTCGGTCATGTTGTATGTGTGGTTTATGTCACACTTGAGACCGGTTGGTACCCTTAGACGGCATGGGTATTGGTTCACCCATGATGTAGCCACGTTATACTCCTTTCAGCCGTCGGAGTGTACAGATGCTCTGTCTTGGTTCGTATTTTTGGTAGATATTAGAGATCCATTTAGCATATTGCTGTGCTCGGGGCTTTGCTCACCATACAGCTTCATTACGCACGCTTCGTGTGATGCCCCAAAAATTAGGTATACATCACCCATTTTGAGTCGCCAGATACATGGTACAGAATTTAAATATAACTTAATAATACAATTGTCGTGTACAATATGACAAAACATAAACTGTGAGTTTGAATACAAATATTATCTACTAAAGGGTTTACAAACTCAAAAGGAGTACTCATTACAATTATTATCACATTATATCACAGAATAGTGAGGACTACTAATGCACCATCTAGGACCATCACTCCATTCCCCGACTCGTCCCAGTTATATTCTCATTTCCTAAAGAGAACAGTGAAAGAAAGGGTGAGCTCAACTAGCCTAGTAAGAAATATTATGACTAAGATAATGCAGAATAAATTATCATTAGCCTTAAATAGTGTTAAACTGATACAATATAACAAACATCAAGTTTAACTGCAGCGGAACAAAAATCCATTAAAAGAGTCAAGTAGAGAATAAAATCTACTATCATTTATGATTTAAAAGGTTTTTCATCACTTTTATCGCTGGGACTCAGCTTAATAAATAATCCACATCATCGAATCACCCCTGCACTACAGCCAAGGATAATCTTTAGTATCACGACCACAATTATCCATGCACTACGGGCCAAGAATATTTGTGTATTCATTAATGGTCATGATCATGCCAACAACTGTCCATCAATGCACTACGGGCCAATGAAGACTTTTACCACATCATTTGTAACATTACATTCATGATTACACCGAATAATCCCTGGTCATAATCATACCAAGTCCATCTATGCACTACAGGCCACAGATGACTTTCAATAAAATATAAACATGAATATGATGACAGTGATATAACAATTCAATAAAAAAAAATCAAGAATTAATTTATCTAGGAACTAATAACGTCCAAACTGTCAACATGATACTGCTTTATAGAGTAAAATTCAAGAATGCACACAAGAATATTTCCATGAAAAGATACTGGATCTAGCGCAAATATCAAGGATATTCCACTAATTTCATGGAGTATAGAAGTCAAAGTTTTAACCAACTGAGTATAATAAAGAATGGAATAACAAAAGAAATCACCATGCATGCGATAGACCGCACACGCAGGTTATTCCAATAGTATAATAAATAACGGAACTAGGTCTGACGTAAAATGTACAGACATGATATTCCAAAAGAATAATAAAGACTGGAACCAGGTCCGGCGTTAAACGTACAGATAGGATATTCTAACAGAATAATAAAGACTAGAACCAGGTCCGGCGTAAAACGTATAGACTGGATATTCCAACAGAATAATAAAGACTGGAATAACAGAAGAATTTCACCAAGTATAGGGTAGCCCGCGTATACAGGTTATTCCAACCGTATAATAAATAATGGAATAACAGAAGTTCTCTTCATGAATACAGAAGAAACAACACCCCTTACATTAGTAGGAGATTGAATACTGCAGTAGTGTGATAACAGAATACTCTTCTTCTTTCTCTCTTATTCTCTCCATACTTTCTCTCTCTATAGCTTGAATGAATTTGTGAAAAATAATGAAGAACTAGACCTCTATTTATAGAAGATTTCTAGCTCAGCACTTGCAATGTGAAAAGGCAAGCGGCTTGACGACTGTGATGTGAAAAGAAAAGTGGTTAGATGCATGTAATGTGAAACACCAAGTGGTTTGACGCCTGTAATGTGAAACACCAAGTGGTTTGACGCATGTAATGTGAAACGACAATTGGTTCGACGCCTGTAATATGAAATGGCAAGTGGTTTGACGTATGATAAAGGTAATTACTATTGGCGAAAATGACTCTTAGATGATGACATATGGCCACCCATAGAATAACCAAATTTACCACAAACGTCTCATAATAGACTCTTTATATACATCAAGGATTGAATAAATATTACCACAAATCATTTTATTTTTAATCAACACATTTAATCTTTCAACAATTATTAATCATTAATATTATAACTTGTCATCTCAATTATTGATTTAATAATATAACATATTATACAGATGATACTGTGACAATAATTGAATCAATAATATAAGAGATATGATGCATCAATTACTGTAGCAATAATTGAGTATAACTGAGTGACTTCTCACGTAAGCATCAATAATCAATACTGTGTGTTACTATGCAATCACGCGTATTACTGTACTTTTACTACCGGGTAATTCAACAGTTTTAACGGTAACACCTCCGCCGTTATTTTTATAGAAAGATAATTTTGTCGTTTTCTAACTACGACAATACTTCCGTTGTGGGGTCCACCAATGATTGTGCCATCGTACGAATATTCCCTGACAAAAAGAATATTTCCTGACCAATCGAATATTATATAACCACTTGCTTACTTTGCAAAATTTGTAAATATTACCCACAACTATAACATTATATCAAATCAACATCATAATATTCAAAAATATAATTCGAGAAAATTATTCTTTATTCATAAAAGTTGGGGTCTTACAACCTCCCCTTCTTATGAAATTTCATTCTCGAAATTAGGGTATATACCTGGTATGTCGAAAAGATGAGGATACCTTGACTTCATCTCAGATTCTAACTCCCAAGTCATTTCCTCCACATCGTGGTTTCTCCACAAAACTTTGACTTGAGGTATAACCTTGGAGCGTAGAACATGATCCTTCTTATCTAAGATTTTAATAGGTAACTCTTCATACGTTAAATCTTCCTCTATCTTGTCTGGTTCTAACTCAATAATGTGGTTCGGGTCTTTCACATATTTACGCAACATAGATATCTGAAAAACATTATGAACACGAGACATTCTTGGCGGTAAGGCTAGTCTATAGGCCACATTTTCTACTCAATCGAGGATTAAAAATGGGTCGATGAATCGAGGATTGAGCTTTCCTCTCTTTCAAAATCTTGTAACTCCTTTCCATGGAGCAACACGTAACAACACATGATCTCCTATATCGAATTCCACATCCTTTCGATGAAGATCATCATAACTCTTTTTGTCGATCTTGTGAGGTTTTTATACGTTGCCGGATCGTTTGAATCTTTTTCGTAGTCATACGTACCAACTCCGGTCCCAATAACGTTGTTTCACCCACCTCTTCCCAACATACTAGAGAATGACACTTTCTTCCATACAACGCTTCAAATGGAGCCATTCCAATACTTGGTTGATAACTGTTGTTGTAGGAAAACTCCACCAATGGTAAGAAATTGTCCCAACTTCCCTTGAAATAAAGGACACAGAGTCTTAATACATCTTCAAGAGTTTGAATAGTCCTCTCCGACTGTCCGTCCGTCTGAGGATGATATGTCAAGCTAAATCGTAAGTCTGTGCCCATAGCTTTTTGAAAACTAACCCAAAATCGTGAAGTGAATCTTGGGTCTCGATTAGAAACTATGGATACCGGCATACCATGTAGTCTTACAATCTCATTTATGCATATACGAGCAAGACGTTCAAGTGTATTAGTTTCTCGTATAGGTAAGAAATGAGCAGACTTGGTCAATCTATCAACAATGACCCAAATCGCATCTATGCTTTGAGAAACCTTAGGAAGACCGGTAACGAAATCCATGGTAATGTGCTCCCACTTTCATTCTGGAATTTCAAGTGGTTGTAATGGACCTTTTGGTACTTGATGCTCCGCTTTAACTCGTTGACTAGTTAGACACATTGAGATAAACAACGCTATCTCTCTCTTCATATTACTCCACCAAAATGTATGACGAAGATCATGATACATTTTGGTACTCCCAGGATGGATTGCAAACGGTGTGTTGTGCGCCTCCATCATGATTTTATACTTTAAATCAGGGTCGTTAGGAACAAAAAGTCTGGAGTTGACTCGAAGTATTCCTTCTTCATCGATTCTTGCTTCCGGCATAGCACCTTCTTGCACTTTCTTTCTCATACGCATCAGCTCCAGGTCTGTAGCTTTAGCAACTTTAACTTTATCGATTAAAGTTGGTTCTACTCGAATATTCGCCATCATCACATGGGTCCCTAGAGTCTTTAACTCTATCTCCATCCTTTGCAAGTCACATAAAATGGGACTTTGCGTTGACAATATCGTACTCTTACTTGAATATGATCTTCTACTCAATGCGTCAGCTACCACGTTCGCTTTTCTAGGATGGTATTGGATGGTATGATCATAATCTTTCAACAGTTCAAGCCAACGTCGTTGTCTCATGTTGAGTTCCTTTTGAGTGAAGAAATATTTGAGGTTTTTATGATCCGTAAAGATCTCCACTTTCTCCCCATACAAGTAATGCCTCCAAATTTTAAGTGCAAAGACAACAGCTGCCAACTCTAGATCATGAGTAGGACAATTCCTCTCATATTCTTTGAGTTGTCGCGAGGCATAGGCTATGACTTTCCTATGTTGCATGAGAACACATCCCAACCCTTTGCCCGAAGCATCACTGTAACGCCCCCAAATCCGGGTATCTTCCAACCAGACAGATTGTGTTGTACTGTACAACATTCATACATTCATTCAATTGAAAAGTCTCAAAGAACGAACATAACTTCTATATATTTAATGCAATATTTACATTTCCCAGGTTCTATACCCATTACAAAGGTTCTTTGTCATAATATCAGTTACATTACAACAATAGACATATACTATTATAAGACAGCTTAGTAATCTGCCTTAGCTTTTCCCTTATCCTTTTTCGATCCTTCGGGACGTTCAGTCTTAGCTGCATTCATATGGTTCAAGCAAGAGTGAGCATAACTAGCTCAGCAGGTATAAAAATTTAATAACACATGCTTGCCACATACAAATCTTATAAATTCAATAACTGAACAATAGTTATGAAGTACTATTGATAATTCAAAATAGCACTTCATCTTTTCTTTCAAAATGTTTTACAATAATAACAATATTTAGTAAAACATTCACTCTGGACAAAGACCTAGAGTATTCATTCTTTATTGGAAAAAGACAACCTTGAAGCAAGTCCGTAAGCTCGATATTACTTATGAACACTTCTAGGTGATCAACCTATTGTACTCTATGTTGATCAACACTACATCCATTAAACGTATGCACGTTTAAGCATTTGGCAACCTCACGTGCCTGTCGTTTTACCAACAAAACATTTGTTTAATATTTCAATCTTCTTTTGAAAACCATATCAAGTAGTTGACAAAAGATAGCAACATTTAATAATACATGAATAGATTATCCATACATCAAGTCTAGCCAAAAGAATTGGCTTTAACTTCAACATACCTCAATTCATTAGAAAGAATACATGAATCTCAAAAAATTGTTCTAATTGAACTGTGACAAGATTTAGAATACTTGCCTTTAGCGTCTGCTACGATATATTAACTTTATGTTCAAGTCGTTTAAGTCTCTACAACACATGATCACATAATGCCTTACATTAGGTCACATATAATCAAGTATGTATATGACTATATCATACCCTTCATTTCGATCTAATTGTGTATTAGATTTAGTTACTATTCGTTCTGGTTTATCTTTATCCTTTCATTTATATTCGACTAGGTTTTATCAACCTTTCTACAACATCCTTAAGTTTTAACAAACTTTAAACAATGTTACATTACATTCCTTAAGTTGTGTTTACTTTTAAATCATTTAGTTTTCCTTTCTTTGTATTTAAAAACATTCATTACTATCCTTGTTCTAAGACTAGCGTTGCGGCGCCATCTTTATACTTACATCTCGCGCTACGATGCGAGCTTATTGTATTACTGTCCCGGACTTGGTGCTGCGGCGCGAGTCCTTACTTAATGGGCCGCGCTGCGGCGCCACACTCTAGAGGATTTTGGTACTGTACATGGCGCTGCGGCGCCACATATTGTACTATGGTTCGCGCTATGGCGAACTCTTACAGTGTACTCGGACACTGTTACGCGCTGCGGCGCGAGTCATTTGCCCTAGGGTTGGCGCCGCAACGCCAACTCTGTGCACCAGAAAACAAATTCAGTTTGTGAATTTTGTGAACTTCCCGGACGCATAACTTCTTTGTTATAAATCCAAATTGGCTCGTTCAAAAGCCTACGGTTAACAAATTATGTAATCTACATGTTAATACAAGAATTTTATCTACTTGACTTCGTTTACTAAAATGTCACCTATTGGTTCATTTTTAACGAAAACGATAAACGTCCATGAACGTTCAACGCTCGTTTCTTCGTTCTAAGTCGGAATCTAGTCATTTTCGAGTCCGCAACTCTTAAATGCCAAATATGACTTGTCTCTTTTGGAAAACCATGGTTTTGTGATCAAACACAAAATTTGACTTCCATTCCGAGAATTTTATGAATTCGACATTTATTGTCCAATCGTGCAAATTCCGGTAATTCTTCATTCTTATGATTTGTTCAACATTACAAATGAACTTCATTAATCATGTGAACATCTTAACATACTTAATACAACAACTTATATTCTTTGTTGGATTTTGAATTATTCTTAATGAGCTTATAACTTGTTAAATTATAAACTACTTAAGATTTGATTATTCATGACTTATGACAATTAGAGTTTCTTAATCATCATAATTTATATGTTCTTCACATATAACTTTACTTATGTATATATGATACATATATTCATATAAGTTATTAATTCACTTCTCTTACTAAACTCATCACAAGTTCATATTTTCATACTTAACATTCAAGGTTAACTTATAATAAGTTTATAACTTTTGTAAGTTCAAATGACTTATTGGCATCTTATGTGGCTTAAGTTCATGACTTACTTATTCTTCTTACTTCTTAACATCCATGTTCCTTAATTCCAACTTTTCTTATCAACCTATTATGGTAGAGATAGAAGATAATAGAGAAGAAGTCTTACTTTTTGTAGTCTTGGTAAAGTAGCTTGCTTCTTCTTCTTACTTATGGAATGACTTATTGGTAGCTTATTCTCTCTAACACTTAAGCATTTTTGAAATGTTGGATTATTTGAACAACTAACAAATGGCTTGTAAGCCTTTTCTATTTATAGAACTGTCAAAGCTAGGGTAGATTAGTCATTATATCACCGACCTCCTTAAGCCACCTCCTTACTATTCATTACTTGGCTAGCACAACTCTTATCCTACACTTGGTCATTACTCTTAAGTCTTGGTCACCACACTAACTTGGTCACCACATTAACTTGGTCACCACAATAACCATATTAATATGGTTTTCCCCATGGGTCATACAACTCATGGATTCCATCTTGGGCTTACATTAAATCATCTTTGGGCTTTGCATTAATAACCACTAGTTTGTTCATTCATTAATGATTGGGCCTCTCCCTTTAATTCACTTAGACTTGTATATAATTGTTAACCAATCTTCCAAGTCCATTAACATTTCTTAATACATATACATATAGTTTATGTATTATTTTCGTATTCTAATTCATATAGAATTTATATACGGTATTTCATCCTTCCTACAAACTCATATAATACTTAGTATTATACTCGTTTTCATTACTCCGTACAATACCAGAGTATCATACATTATTACTTATTCAATACTATTTCGCCTTCTTTAACGTTTATAAATTAAGTCCACAAGCGAATTATTACATTTTCCATAACTAGATTTTTATTACATAATCCATCTTACCTTGTTATTCCATCATTACGTATTTCTCGAAAACTCAAAATTATATCCCGAGCAAATACCGATGAATAGTATTTTTCAGAAAATTTCTCGGAAAACTTTTATTTTCGTCTTGGAAATTCAAACACTTTAATTTATCCACGTAGCTCAAATACTACGATATTCTAATATTAGTAGGTTATACAATGACAACCATCTTGATAACACATGGAATATGATTTTATTATTATTTAATTTAATAAAATCATTTTACAATAAGATCCGAATTTCTCTGTGGTTACAATCACTGTAGATGACAAATCCCTCCGAGCCAGATGGTATTGTCAGAACAGGTGCTGAAATGAGTCTCCTCTTTAGTTCTTGAAAACTCCTCTCACATTCTTTGCTCCAACCGAACTTTGTATCTTTCCGAGTTAGCTGAGTTAATGGTGTAGCGATTCGAGAAAATTCTTCCACGAATCTCCGATAATAACCAGCTAAACCGTGAAAACTACGTACTTCGGTCACTGATTTAGGTTGCTCCCAGCTTTGAATAGCTTCAATCTTTGTCGAGTCAACAGATATTCCATGACCTGATACTACGTGCCCAAGGAATGCTACTTCCTTAAGCCAGAACTCGCATTTCTTCAACTTGGCATAAAGCTTGTATTCACAAAGATTTTGGAGTGTCAGCCTCAAGTGTTGCTCATGATCTTCACGGCTTTTGGAATAAATAAGGATGTCATCAATAAAGACGACCACAAAGTGATCTAAATATTCCTTGAATACTCGGTTCATCCTATCCATGAAGGCAGCAGGAGCATTAGTCAATCCAAAGGACATGACTAGGAATTCATAATGCCCGTATCGAGTTCTGAAAGTCGTCTTAGGAATGTCATCGGTTCTAATCTTCACTTGCTGATATCCGGAATGAAGATCAATCTTTAAAAAGAATTTGGCTCCTTGCAACTGGTCAAACAGGTCATCAATACGTGGCAATGGGTACCTATTTTTGATAGTGACATGATTTAACTCCCGATAATCAATACAAAGTCGCATACTCCCATCTTTCTTCTTTACGAATAAAACATGAGCACCCCAAGGAGACGTACTAGGACGAATAAAGCCAATGTCTAATAATTCCTGTAGTTGTGTCTTTAACTCCTGAAGTTCAATAGGAGCCATTCGATATAGGGCTTTGGAAATGGGTTTTGTACCAGGTTCAAGGTCGATACAAAATTCAATTTCACGCTCTGGGGGTAGGCCAGGAAGTTTTTCAGGGAATACGTCAGGAAATTTATTAAATATAGAAATATCGTTTAAAACTGACGTATTTTTGTTTAAATCTGTGACATGAGCTAAGAAAGCTTGACATCCATTTTTTAATAAACGAATAGCTTTATGGCTTGAAAATGATCGTGATTGATTTTAATGGTTTGGTCGCTTGAATTCACATAATAGGTTGGTTAGGAATATGAAAGCTAACAACCTTACGAAAACAATCAATTTTTGCATGATGAGTAGTTAACCAATTAATCCCTAGAATCACGTCAAATGCAAGTATTTTCAATGAAATAAGATCGACATGTAATGTGAGGGTACCAATTTGAACCAAAAAAGACTTATAAATAGTGGATGCAATGAAGGTTTCTCCCAACGGAGTTTCCACAGATAAGTCAAAGTCTAATTTCTCCGGTGTCAAATTTAATCGTTGAGCGCATGTAACACCCCAGTCCCACATCGAAAGATAGGGGGAAAATTTGTCTGCATATAAGGAATTAAGTAACTACCAATAGTACCTTCAAGTCATGACCTTTTGGGAGCCTGTGGTGGGCTAGATGACCCAAAAAGATACTACTGGGCCAGTGGTTTGAGGCCTTATTTGGATGGATTTGATTCGATTCAGACTTGGGATTTGACCCAAGATTTGTTCTGGACTCGGGATTTGACCCGGGTTGTTTCAGCGCAAGTAGGAGAAATAAAAGAATGGGTAGAACCGGTATCAAATAAAGTATAGTCTTTGCTAGAGTTTATAATAAGCTTACCCGTGATGACCTCATTTGGGTTCCTTGCTTTCTGGGAGGTCACAACAAACGCTCTCCCTTGCACTACCGGTTTTGACTTTTCTGGGATGGCCTTTGGTGCCTCCATCCTAGCTGAACTTGTCTTCGATGAACGATAAAATTGGGCTAAGTGACCTTCTCTTCCACAATAATAACATGCTTTTGATGGCATCACACAGTTTGGACTAATGTGCCCCTCTCCTCCGCATTTGAAGCATATGATAGGTGGTCGTTCTCCTTCCTTAACGACAGGTGCTGGTGCTGACGTCTTTCCATCATTGTGGAGTCTCCTCTTCTTGAAATGCCCATTCTTATTGTTTTGGCCCTGATTACCACCGAAGTGGTTACCACTTCTGGCCTGTTGATTTCCTCCACGCTTGTTGTCACCGCTTCGATGACTGTTCTAACTGGTATTATCATTTTTCGGCTGCTCTCTTTTGGTTGCGTTGACTCGTTATCGCGCTCCACTAACCGAGCCCTATTTACAACATCTGAATACAAACACAGTTTATGAGAAATAAGATGTTGACGTATCTCTGGCTTAAAACATCTTAAAAACATCCGCGTCATTCTTTCTTCATTATCCACCAAGTGGGACGCAAACTGGGATAACTCAGCAAACTTTGCTTCGTACTGCGACACGGTCATATTATTCTGTTCCAACTTGATGAATTCCACCTCCTTTATGTGACGAATACTTTCGGGAAAGTACTTGTCATTGAATATTTCTTGGAACTTCTCCCAAGACATTTTCAGTGCGGCAGGTTGAATACGCTTTACCAATTCCCACCAGTAATCTGTCTCTCCTCGTAACATAAAGACGGTAAAGGGAACCTTTTTCTCCTCAGAGCATCCCAAGACATCAAATATCTTGGTGATCTGCTTTATCCATGCTTTCTCCTTAAGTTGTTTTGGCTCTCCAATAACCTCCGGTGGTCCTAGCTCCTTGAACTGTTTACACCAGTACAAAGTACCTAATAGACAACGCTTAATAGACAACGTTTTTTATAAAAACGTTGTGGTTTTTTTTTTTACAACGTTTTTAGTAAAAACGTTGTAGATATATATGCAAAAACGTTATCTATTTAGAAGGACATTATTTTTATTTTAATTAGATAACGTTTTTTTAAAAAAACGTTATCTATTAAGAAAAACACGGAGCTAAAATATAGGCGGTTAAATGAAACTTAAAATCGATCTGCTCTCTTTCTCTATTTCCTTTCTCACCGAGTCTTCGTCTCTCATCTCTCTCTGTTTAGCCTCTTCTCGTTCCATCTGAAAAACAAAAGCTAGGGTTTGCCTAGATTTACTGTAACTCTCAAATCTTTAGATCTATGGCAAAGACAAGCGGAGGGCACACCTTTTAACACCGATCGACAGTCGGTTCAACCAAGCACAGAGTCAACCTTAGCAACTAGAGAAGATGCCGTGCTGGATGACAAAGATGGGCAGATTCATCTCAAGGGACTGGCTTGGGGGGAAGAAGTCGTGCTTTGATGGTAGCTTGTCTGGTAAGAAGTTTCAATTAGGCTAGTAATATCTGGGGGTGGGGGGGGTTTCCCCCTTCGTTTCACCTTTTGTATTGGAATTTAATTGCTTTTCTGTTATGATTTCAAGGTTTTGTTGAGTTAAAATCTGATGTTGAGGAACTTTTTGGTTACAGAATCCAGGAGAGTATCAAGAATCTGTTTATACAGTTAGCTTGGCTGCTAGATCACGCCACATATCTAACAAAGATTGGGAATGGGAATGGCCAGACAGACAATTTGAAATTATGATTTGAAATTTAGTTTTTTGTCCTTTGTATAATTTGAAATTTTATTTTATTTTATTTTATAATTTAGCAAATTTTCATTGAGTTTACTATGATTTTCAGGTGAAGAAGTTGATGCTCTTAGAGGAAAGTATATCCGCAGGTTAACTGCAGTGCTTATTCATCATGTACCAGTCTTCTGGAAAGTAGCTCTTTCGGTTTCTAGACTAGCTGATTTCTGCTGGTTGGTTCGTTTTTTAAAGACTAGCTGATTGGTTCGTTTTTCCTCTTTTTAAAAATAATTTTTGTGTAGTTTTATAGTTTTTGAGTTTGTAAGTTGTAGAATGTGGCCTGCTCTGTACACTAAGCTTCATCTGTTTGGTAAAATTGTTGTATTTAGGATGTGATACTGTTAGTCTATTTTTCCTTGTGGTTTATAAACATATACTTGAGATTTTTCCTGTAAACATTCAGTTAGCCCAAATTACTGTTCCAGGCTCTGGGTAAGTTTGGGATAATCTGTGTTGAAGACTTGGTCCATGAAATCATGACTGTTGGACCTCACTTCAAGGAGGCAAACAACTTTCTGTGGCCATTCCAGCTGAAGGCACCACTTGGTGGTCTCAAAAAGAAAAGAAATCACTATGTGGAAGGCGGAGATGCTGGTAATCACTATGTGTTTCTGCGTCATGCAGGCTCTAGGTTTGTTTTGTTTCAGCTGAAAAACATTACTGCTTCACAAAATGGTTCAGACTGCATTGGCAATTTAAGCATTGTAAAAATGAAATCATTTGATCCTAGGTTTTTTTGCACATGCTTAGGTAGTAACTTAATTTTATGGATAGTTTGGTTTATTTTGTGGATTGAAAAGTGAATTTGAGATGTATATATGGATAGTTTGGTATATATTTTGTGGATGTAGTAATTTGAAATTATAAATGAATGGTATTATTTGTATGTATTTTGAATGGTTGATATATTTTGGCTCATTTGAATTTTAATTTGAAATTATAAATGAATGGTATTATATTTAATATTAATTTATTAATATTTTTTTTCTTTTTTTTTCTTTATCTACAACATTTTAAAAATGTTGTATAAATTGGTTAAAAACGTTGTCTTATATACTAAATAACAACGTTTTTAACCAAAAAACGTTGTGGAATCATACTTTCTACAACGTTTTTAAGCATCTGTTAATTTTTTGAAAACAAATACACAACGTTTTTTCCTAAAAAACGTTGTGTATTGTGCTTAACTACAACGTTTTTAAAACGTTGTGTAAGGGTGTCAAATAGACAACACCCTTAACCACGACGTTTTTCTGACAGAAACCACAACGTTTTTTCCGCGTTGTCTATTTACTGTTTTGTAGTAGTGTTAGCGGTGACCGTCCGAGAGTTTCTAGTGTTTCCACCTACATTTTGGACAGGAGCTGCTCTCGCCTGCTGTTGCATGAATTGCATAAAGACTCTGAACATTTGATCATTCATAATTTGGTCAGTGTTGTTGTTTGTATGAGGATTGTCGCCTTCCTGATGCACATTATCCTGATTATTGATATGTGGTGAATCAATGGTCGCTTGTGCTCCATTGCTATTCTCAACATTCTCGGATGTCATTTTCAGATACTTCCACAAAACGAAGGTTAATTGACATGTAACATATTATCCCGAAATTCTGACTGACCAATTAAATAGCACATAAACTTAGGTAGGTCATACTAGCAAAGGAATTCCCCGTCTGTCCCCTCCTAGTACTATTCTCATATCTTAGCCAGTTATCATATCCCTAAGCTTTGATATCAACTGTGACGCCCCCAAAATTAGGTATACATCACCCATCTTAAGTCGCCAGATACATGATACAGAATTCAAATACAACTTAATAATACAATTGTCATGTACAATACGACAAAACATAAACTGTGAGTTTGAATAGAAATATTGTCTACTAGAGAGTATACAAACTCAGAAGGAGTCCTCATTACAATTATTATCACACTATATCATAGAATAGTGAGGACTACTAATTCACCATCTAGGACCATCACTCCGCTCCCCGACTCGTCCCAGCTATATTCTCATTTCCTGAAGAGAATAGTGAAAGAAAGGGTGAGCTCAACTAGCCCAGTAAGAAATATTATGACTAAGATAATGCAGAATAAATTATCATTAGCCTTAAACAGTGTTAAACTGATACAATATAACAAACATCAAGTTTAAATGCAGCGGAAGAAGCAATCCATTAAAAGAGTCAAGTAGAGAATAAAATCTAATATCTTTTATGATTTAAAAGGTTTTTCATCACTTTTATCGCTGAGACTCAACTTAATAAATAATCCACATCATCGAATCACCCCTGCACTACGGCCAAAGATATTTTTTAGTATCATGACCACAATTATCCATGCACTACGGGCCAAGAATATTTGTTTATTCAATAATGGTCATGATTATGCCAACAACTGTCCATCAATGCACTACGGGCCAATGAGGACTTTTACCACATCATTTGTAACATTACGGTCATGATTACACCGAATAATCCCTGGTCATAATCATACCAAGTCCATCTATGCACTACAGGCCACATATAAGTTTCAATAAAATATAAACACGAGGATGATAACAATGATATAAGAATTCAATAAAAACAAGTTCAAGAATTAATTTATCCAGGAACCAATAACGTCCAAACTGTCAACATGATACTGCTTTGTAGAGTAAAATTCAGGAATGCTCAGAAGAATATTTCCATGAAAAGATACTGGATGAAGCCCAACTATCAAGGATATTCCACTAATTTCATGGAGTATAGAATTCATAACTTTAACCAACTGAGTATAATAAAGAATGGAATAAGAAAAGAAATCACCATAAATGAGATAGACCGCACAGGCAGGTTATTCCAACAGAATAATAAATAATGGAACCAGGTCCGGCATAAAATGCACAGACAGGATATTCCAACAAAATAATAAAGACTGGAACCAAGTCCAACGTAAAACGCACAGACAGGATATTCCAACAGCATAATAAAGGCTGGAACCAGGTCCGGCGTAAAACACAAAGACAGGATATTCCAACATAATAATAAAGACTGGAATAACAGAAGAATTTCACCAAGTATAGGGTAGCCCGCGTATACAGGTTATTCCAACAGAATAATAATTAATGGAATAATAGAAGTTCTCTTCATGAATATAATAACCGTAAATTTTACGATTTAATATTAATAATTATAAATAGAGTCTGTGATTATTTATTTTATAAATGCTTATATGGCATGAGGTGAGTAACTCAATTGAATTAAAATTTAACTTTTAATAATTGATAAGATGTGGAGAATTATGGAAGGTTTATGAGATGTCTTGTGTGACACAATGATGGAATTAGTGAGGAATTATTAAGAAGGAATGCATTACTAAGTAAAAGATAGCAATAAGAGAGGTGGTATATAATTAATTTATTTAATTATACCAGAGTAATAATAAATCATTCAATTGGTTTGAAAGCTTGTCTGGATGGACTAAATCTTTTTATTATTATTAAGTGAGTAACTTAAATTATGTGAAATAACCCAACTTATTAATAATTATAAAGGTGGTGTATAATTTAGTGTTATTGGGTAAATTAAATCAATTAATTTGCTGCCATAATAATTAAGTATTACATGTTTATAATCTAAATCATAAATTGGGAGTCTAGCCCAATAAATTAATTGATGGACTTTTGAGTTAGCCCAAATAAACTTGGGTAATTTAAAATCCAATTCAGAATCCAACATAATAGTTAACTGATGGTACAAGGTGTTGGTTAAATAAAATGTGGCGTGGGGCAATGGGCCCGACCGATTAGCCTAAACTCTCTTTACACAAACTTTCAAGATGCTAATCCTAGGCATGCATGGCTAGCTAAGTGGCTGGTATGGAGTGGTTAAACAACTCCTTAAGTAACCATTGTTCATTTCTATTGCACCATGAATCCCAACATTGTGTAAAGCAAATGTCTAGTCCATGCGTTTCTCTTTAAATACAAGCCACCATAACAGTCTGTTATAGTGATAAGAGTGTTGGAGAAATCTGAGTAAAGAATTCTTAGTTGCTAAGCATTACCAAATCAGTGTGTGAGATATCAAGGTTGAATCTCGAGAAGGTATAATTTCTACTTCGTTCTTAACTTGAGTCTTGTTTGATTCTCAATTTTCCTAAATTAATAGGTCAAGTATGATGAATTAGCATGATATAGGGTATTTGGAAAGTTTACTTTCGTGCATGAATACGTTAATAATTACCTGGAATCAAGTTGTGGCTACTCTGCATAATAGAGCATGTTCACCGCTTTTGAACTCCATGGGGTGCAGCTGCACCGTACTTAGGAACCAGCTGGTGGGTTCGGTCGTGTTAGACAATGTATTAAGAAATTCCCTTAGGTTGTCTGCATATATTAAAGTCTTAAAGAAATTAACCCGATGAACTTAGACCTTTTCGAAATAGTGTAGACCAAAGTCTCTGAAAGAGCCGACTTCAGAGATGTCTTCGGAAAAAGTGTGTTGTCTTCGGCTTCAGACATGGCCAGATGTCTTCGGCTTTGGACATGGCCAGATGTCTTCAGCTTAGGACATGGCTAGACGTCTTAGGCTTCAGACATGGCGAGATGTCCTGGGACTCAGAGATAGCATCATAACTTGATATAAGGATGGATTAATAAATATTCCTATACTGCTATAAACTATTATTACACGAATGAGTTTTAAGTAGAGAATTTTACTAACTTCGGGAAATAAATCTAATGCCTGCAAACATGCGTAGAAAGGGGTCGGTGGGATTAATAGATGTTATGGTCTATTTAAAGCAATGAACTTCTTGGAACTACGAAGAAGAAAGATTATGAATAAACTAGCAGTGGTCAAAAGTATGAGCATGTTAGTGTACAGTTATGAGTTTTGATTGGTGCAGTAGTATATATAGATAGAAAAAAAAATGTGTTATGTGTACATGTTGTTTATATATGTATATCAAGTGTGTTTGGCTAATGAATACCTATACTTACATAAATACGACAAACATAGTCCATTGAGGTGATTTTCACTATAAGTAGTAATCAACGCTAAAGGCAAGTTCTCTAACCTCACTCAAATTTACATTGAGCAAGTATCCGAACACTATTATTATTGTGTTGCAAGTTCCTTAATTCTCACACTGTATTCATTTGAATTGTTGTCATATCAATCATATTTTTATCAAGCAAATATCTGTTTCTATTCGAAAATCATTGTATACCATGACGTTGTTTCAAGCATTGGACTTATCGTTCTTAAATGCATTATAAAAATTGTCTAAGCCTTTGATTCGACTAGACTATTATTATGTGCTAAAAATCTATCCAAACCGATTGACTTGGTGCGGACTATCGTAAATCTACTGAGATGAACAACCCTCATTGAAGGGGAAATTATATATTGTCGGGTAACCGACGTGCGCAGATGAGTATGATTAAATGTTATGCATAACATAGGGTACTTTAGGCTGATCACCTGTTGTACTCGTTTGTATTAGATTACAGTGTAATACTATTAATTCTAGTATGAGTTCTTAGTCCTTAGTGACTGCTCAGTGCTTATTCATATTGAACCTCGAAATGAATAAATACTGAAATTTTGTTGATATCCTTCAGTCTATAGCGACACCTATTGAATACTCTCGATGATTTTGATATCCTTAAACTGCCAATTATTATTATACCCTTGAAGATTTAAATGCTATAACTACTTGTTCTTCTGGCTATATTACTTGCTGGGCAAACTTGTTGCTCATTCTTGCTTCTAAAACATTACAGTTAAGGAAGAGGAAGGCGGTACTTCAGGAAATGACAAGGGAAAGGGTAAAGCGACAGAATAACTTAGTCCTTAAGACTAGAAGTATTATTATTATTGTTATGCTTGTTTTGATATATTCAAGAATTATTAAGTTATTTTTAAGTTAATCACTGAATTATCGTAGTAATGGTTACGGTACCTTGGGACGCGAATATTTATATTATATCAATGTAAATTATTCTATTAATTCCGTTGTTAATGATTTAGTAGGATATTCATAGTTGCACGTGATGCACCGAATTCGAGACATGGGTGTTCGAATTTTGGGGGCGTCACAGGTTGGTATCAGAGCCATAGTTATAAACCTTAGGAGCGAGAGCCCTTAGATTATAACTTAGGAGAACTTAGAAGATAAAAAGCGATGAAACTCATATAGAGTTTTCATAGAGATGGACTTAACGTGTTACAGAATATAACTTCATTATATACAATGAACTTATGTTATTTAACATTCTAATGTAGTTGTTGTATGTTTTGTCTTGTGTTGGTAATTGTAGGATGACTGACATGAGAGGACCTAGCCGAGTAGTAGAAGAAAGGCCGCGTGACATACACGTGTTATATGAGGCACCATTGATAGCGGAGCCTATATCAACTGTAGTCCCTATCGATGATGATGAGGAAGAAGAGATGGAGCCAATACCCGGGGAATCTGATCCAGAGGAGGAGCCTACGGAGGAGCGTATGGTGGACGAGCTCATGGGGGATTCCGATGAGGCTACTTTTGAGGATAGGATGTTGGGGGAGTATGAGGAGCAGATTTTAGAGTTTGGATGCAGAGTTGAGGAGTTAGAGGCTGAGGCTAGGGACAGGGAGTCCGAATTCCAAAAGCTGAGGGACGAAGACCACCAGAAAAAGTTAGTGATGCGGGAGATGGAGGTAGAGATTGCTCACCGTAAGGAGGCAGGAATCCAGACGGGGGCTTTGTTTCACAGGGCGGTGGCTAGGAATGTAGAACTGGCAGGGAAGTTGGAAGAGATGGAGCAGAGGGAGTTGAGCGAGAGGACAGAGAAGGAAGCTATCCGTACTCAGTTAGAAATGGAGGTAATGTATAGGATCCATTTCGAAGATAAGTGGGAAGGGGCCAATGATAGGTCTAACGACCTAGAAGATGAAGTGAGGTGCAAAAGGAGGAAGATGAATAGGATAGGCTATACAGTGCGCACAGCCATGAAGAGACTGATTCATAGGATAAATCACTACCCGGCAGAGCAAGAACAGATCCGATACACCATAAGCCGAGATTTGGTGGTGCACATTACTCAGAGAGAGTACCAGAGCGTTGTGGAGCGCAGAATGATAGATTAAGTCTAGGCGTTAAAAGTTATTAGTTATAGTTCGTTATGTAGTGTATTATCTATTATTGTAATTTCAGTCTTTTATGTAGAATGTGAGATAGTTGTAAGACCCAAACTTTTGAGTTATATTAGAGGGGTAGAATGGTTGTCCCCATCTTTTGTGATATTAGGGGATAAGTTATGTCATTTATAGAAGTATGCTGGAGATAATCATGTAATGTAACAATTTGGCATATGAATATAAATGATCTTGTTCTGAAATGTATTCTGAAATCTTATTCCTTTTATGGAAAATTGTTTAAGTAATATAATTAGATAATAAAAATGGAAGTTTTATGATGCAGAAAAATGCCGCCCAAACGTTGATTAACTGCACCGGAAGAGTCGGTTAATGATGAGAGAGGACAAGTAGATCCCATTTAGAGGCTTGAAGATTTGTTAGGGGAGGCACTTAGGGGAAGAAATGAACAAGTAATACCCATTCCCCAAGTAGCTCCAGTCGTAAACTTCAAGGACTTTAAGAGTGTATGACCTCCGAAATTCATAGGTACTACCGATCCTATTGTAGCGCAAACGTGGATCAAGGAGATGGAGAAAGCCTTCGCCATTGCTCGTGTAGGTGAAGACCAGAAAACCGCATTCGCTACATATATGATGAAGGTCGAAGCAAACTACTGGTGGGAAGCAAATCAACAGAGGGCAGGAGAAGGGACTATAACCTGGGAAAGGTTTAAGACTTTGTTCTTCGAGAATTACTTCCCGAAGAGCATGAAGAATAGGATGGAGGTAAAGTTTCTAGAACTAAAACAAGGGGAGATGACAGTGCCACAGTATGCAGCCAAGTTCAATGAACTTGCATGATTCGCAACACATCAAGTAGACATTGAAGAAAGGAAATCTCGACGCTTCGAACATGGACTAAAACCTTGGTTGTTCAACAAGGTGTCGGTCCTTCAAATTGACTCGTTTGCCACATTATTGGAGAAGGCGATAATTGCTGAGGGAGGTAGCGAGGCATTGAGCCAATATAACAAGGAGAAGAAGAATAAGAATGCTGGGGAGAAACTCGTGGAGGGAGTAGCAGTGGTGGAAGTTATCTGGGAAATAGGAAATGGGATAACCGTAACAACAACAACAGCAACAACAACAACACCAACCACCGAAACATCAACCAGTCAGAAAGTTATCAAGGAGGGTTTAAGAAAAGAAGTGAAGCTTGCTCAAAATGTGGGAAAAACCATCAAGGGGAATGCTGGAAGGGGCGTATCGTCTACTACAACTGCGGCCAAGAAGGACACATTTCGCCCAACTGCCCAAAGTCGAAATAGATCAAGGAATGTTTTGCGTGTGGCTCAACTGAGCATCAAATCAAGGATTGGCCAAAGAAGGGGAGCAACGGAGGAAGCCGCTAACAGGGAGGGGGCAACAAGCTAATGATCGGTGGACCAACGCAATCCAATCGACCGACTGCCCGAACCTTTAACATGACTGTCCAAGATGCAGTGACTGTAAAGGACGTGGTGTTAGGTATTCTCCCAGTCAATAATATTAATGCCTATGTATTATTTGATTCGGGTGCTACCTATTCCTTTGTGTCTGAAGAATTTTCTAATCGACTAAACGTACCTCCTGAACATTTAGAAAATTCATTGAACGTAGAGATTGCGAATAAGGAAGTAATTCCCATAGAGTTTGTCTACCGAAACTGTTATGTAAACATTAGAGGTCACAAACTAAACATAGACTTAATTACGATTAAACTGGGAGAGTTTGATGTGATATTAGGGATGGATTGGTTATCCGGCCACGCTGAGATAATCTATTGTCAGAAGAAGAGTGTGAGCCTTCAGACCTCAAATCGGTCTAAGGAAGTGTTTTACGGTAGCTCATCGCTCAAGCAATCGTGCTGCCTTACGATGATGCAGGCCAGGAAATTGTTAAAGAAAGGATGTGAAGGTTATTTAGCCTATATAGTGGACACTCAAAAAAGGGAATGGAAATAAAAGATATATCAGTAGTAAGAGATTTCCAAGACATGTTTCCAGACGAACTGCCTGGTCTTCCCCAAACCGAGAAATTAAATTCATAATAGACTTAGCACCAGGAACCGCACCAATTTTGAAAGCCCCATATCGTATGGTGCCAGTAGAAATAAAGGAATTGATGATTCAACTACAAGAGTTACTAGATAAGGGTTACATTCGGCTAAGTGTGTCTCCTTGGGGAGCACCAGTGTTGTTTGTAAAGAAAAAGGATGGATCGATGAGGCTTTGTATCGATTATCGGGAGTTGAACCGAGTGACAATTAAAAATAGATATCCATTGCCAAGGATAAACGATCTTTTCGATCAACTGAAGGGAGCGAAGTGTTTTTCCAAGATAGATTTAAGAATGGGTTATCATTAGTTGAAAGTGCGAGAGGAGGACATAAAAAAGACGGCGTTTCAAACTCGCTACGGACAATACGAATTTTTAGTGATGTGATTTGGGTTAACCAATGCTCCGGCATCATTCATGGACTTGATGAACCGAGTTTTCAGACCATACATAGATAAGTTTGTAGTAGTATTTATCGATGATATTTTGATTTATTCAAAGACGAAAGAAGAGCACGCCAAACACCTGAAGATGGTATTGGAAGCATTGAGAAAGGAAAAGATGTACGCTAAATTTTCAAAATTTGAATTTTGGATGGAAAGGGTTCAATTTCTAGTACATGTGATAGATCTAAATCGAATTTCTGTGGATCCTGCAAAAGTGGAAGCGGTAAGTAACTGGGAACAACCGAAGACACCAACAGAAGTTAGGAGTTTCTTAGGTTTAGCTGGGTACTATCGAAGATTTATCCAAGATTTTTCTAAGATAGCAACCTCGCTGACCAATCTAACAAGGAAGACATAGAAGTTCATGTGAACGGACAAATGCGAGGAAAGCTTCCAAGATTTGAAAAGGAGGTTAAGTGAGGCGCTTGTATTATTATTACCAGATGATAGGGAGGAATTGTGGTGTATAGTGATGCATCGCATAGAGGACTTGGTTGTGTGTTAATGCAATATGGCAAGGTCATTGCATATGCCTCACGACAGTTGAAAGATTTCAAAAAACGATACCCTACCCATGACTTGGAGTTAGCGGCGGTAGTCTTTGCATTGAAGATTTGGAGGCACTATTTGTATGGAGAAAAATGTGAGATATATACAGATCACAAGAGTCTGAAATATATCTTCACACAGAAGGAGTTGAACATGCGACAAAGAAGGTGGTTGGAACTAATCAAGGATTACGACTGTGAAATTCTTTATCACCCGGGAAAAGCAAATGTTGTAGCCGACGCTTTGAGTAGAAAAGGAAGGGAGAAGTTATTCAAATTGACAACTCAAGAGGAATTAATAAGAGAAATGGAAAAGTTGGAAATAGAGGTGGAGGAACCAAAAGGAGCGGAAGGAAAATTTCTCATGATGAGAGCTTACCTGACGTTATTGGATAAACTAAAGGAAGCACAAGAAAAAGATGAAGAATGTGAGAAGATAAAGAAGAGAATAGTAGAAGATAAGCAAGAAAGGTTCATAGTAGATAAGGACGGTATATTGAGGTTTGAGGGACGAGTATGGGTGCCAGCTATAATTAAACTGAGAGAGGAAATCCTACACGAAGCACACAATACGACATATTCTGCACATCTAGGAGGCACAAAAATGTACCAAGATCTTCGACACCATTTTTGGTGGCCTAATTTGAAAAGAGAGGTTGCAGAGTGTGTTAGCAGATGTCTTACTTGTCAAAGAGTCAACGCAGAACACTAGAGACCAAGTGGACTACTTCAACCGCAGGAAATTCCAGAATAGAAATGGGAGCACATTACGATGGACTTCGTGGTTGGACTTCCGGTTACACAGAAGGGTTATGATGCCATTTGGGTTATTATAGACAGACTAACAATGACAGCTCATTTTCTACCATCAAGATTCGATTCAATTTGAACAAGTTAGTAAATTTATATGTAAAGGAAATCATATCACGACATGGAGTGCCGGTGTCGATTGTCTCCGATCGATATCCGTGTTTCACGTCAAAATTTTGGAAAAGTTTGCAGGAACGAATGGGAACTCAATTGAGATTAAGTACTGCTTATCACCCTCAAACTGATGGGCAGAGTGAACGAGCCATACAAACGTTGGAGGACATGCCTAGAGCTTGCGTGATGGACTTCATGGGAAATTGGGACGACCATTTACCATTAGTAGAATTCACTTACAATAATAGCTATCATGCGAGTATCGGTATGCCGCCATATGAAGCTCTTTACGAGAAAAAGTGCAGAACACCATTTTGTTGGGATGAAGTCGGAGAACGAAGACTTTTGGGACCAGGATTAGTCCAGCAAACGGCCGACGTGGTAGCAATAATAAGAGGCAAATTGGTAGCAGCTCAAGATCGCCAAAAGAAGTATGCCGACTTGCATCATCAGAACCGAGACTTTGAAGTCGGTAGTTTTGTGTTTTTAAAGGTATCTCCTTGGAAGGGAAAGATCAGATTAAAAGAAAATTGAGTCCGAGGTTCATAGGGCCATTCGAGATATTGAAGCGAGTGGGTGAAGTGGCATACAAAGTTGCTTTGCCACCCGAACTGGAACACATCCACAATGTGTTTCACATTTCCGTACTACATCCATACAAGTCTGATTATAAGCACATGATTTCCTATGAGCCCATTCAAGTAGAGAAGAATCTGGCATATGAAGAAATTCATGTTCAGATAATAGATAAGAAAGAACAAATGCTAAGTAATAAAGTTATATCTTATGTAAAGGTTGTTTGGCCAAACCACAATGTCGAGGAGGCCACATGGGAATTAGAAGATAGGATGAGGAGAGACTATCCCCATCTTTTGTGTAACCTTGTATCAATTCCGAGGACGAAATTCTTATAAGGGGGAGAGGATGTAATAACCGTAAATTTTACGATTTAATATTAATAATTATAAATAGAGCCTGTGATTATTTATTTTTATAAATGCTTACATGGCATGAGGTGAGTAACTCAATTGAATTAAAATTTAACTTTTAATAATTGATAAGATGTGGAGAATTATGAAAGGTTTATGAGATGTCTTCTGTGACACAATGATGGAATTAGTGAGGAATTATTAAGAAGGAATGCATTACTAAGTAAAAGATGGCAATAAGAGAGGTGGTATATAATTAATTTATTTAATTATACCAGAGTAATAATAAATCATTGAATTGGTTTGAAAGCTTGTCTGGATGGACTAAATCTTTTTATTATTATTAAGTTAGTAACTTAAATTATGTGAAATAACCGAACTTATTAATAATTATTAAGGTGGTGTATAATTTAGTGTTATTGGGTAAATTAATTCAATTAATTTGCTGCCATAATAATTAAGTATTACATGTTTATAATACAAATCATAAATTGGGAGTCTAGCCCAATAAATTAATTGATGGACTTTTGAGTTAGCCCAAATAAACTTGGGTTATTTAAAATCCATATTGGAACCCAACATAATAGTTAACTGATGGTACAAGGTGTTGGTTAAATAAAATGTGGCATGAGGCAATGGGCCCGACCGACTAGCCCCTTGTCTATGTCTAAGATCTATTCTCTTGTCCCCAAATTAAGGGTCACTAAGTACAAGGATAAGTAGCCTAAACTCTCTTTACGCAAACTTTCAAGCAGCTAATCCTAGGCATGCATTGCTAGTTAAGTGGCTGGTATAGAGTGGTTAAACAACTCCTTAAGTAACCATTGTTCATTTTTATTGCACCATGAATCCCAACATTGTGTAAAGCAAGTGTCTAGTCCATGTTTTTCTCTTTAAATACAAGCCACCATAGCAATCTGTTATAGTGATAAGAGTGTTGGAGAAATCTGAGTAAAGAATTCTTAGTTGCTAAGCATTACCAAGTCAGTGTGTGAGATATCAAGGTTAAAGATCGAGAAGGTATAATTTCTACTCCGTTCTTAACTTGAGTCTTGTTTGATTCTCGATTTTCCTAAATTAATAGGTCTAGTATGATGAATTAGCATGATATAGGTTGTTTGGAAAGTTTACTTTCGTGCATGAATATGTTAATAATTGCCTGGAATCAAGTTTTGGCTACTCTTCAAAACAGAGCATGTTCACTGCTTCTGAACTCCATGGGGTGCAGCTGCACCGTACTTAGGAACCAGCTGATGGGTTCGGTCGTGTTAGACCATATATTAAGAAATTCCCTTAGGTTGTATGCATATAGTAAAGTCTTAATGAAATTAACCCGACGAACTTAGACCTTGTCGAAATAGTGTAGACCGAAGTCTCTAAAAGAGCCGACTTCGGAGATGTCTTCGGACAAAATGTGTTATCTTCGGCTTCGGACATGGCCAGATGTCTTCGGCTTCAGACATGGCCAGATGTCTTCAACTTCGGACATGGCCCGACGTCTTAGGCTTCGGACATGGCCATATATCCTGGGACTCGGAGATAGCATCAAAACTTGATATAAGGATGGATTAATAAATATTCCTATAATGTTATAAACTATTATTACACGAATGAGTTTTAAGTAGTGAATTTTACTAACTTCGGGAAAATAAATCTAATGCCTGCAAACATGCGTAGAAAAAGGTCGGTGGAAGTAATAGATGTTATGGTTTACTTAAAGCAATGAACCTCTTGGAACTACGAAGAAGAAAGATTATGAATAAACTAGCAGTGGTCAAAAGTATGAGCATGTTAGTGTATAGCTATTAGTTTTGATGGGTGCAGTAGTATACATAGATAGAAAAAAAAATGTGTTATGTGTACATGTTGTTTATATATGTATATCAAGTGTGTTTGGCTAATGAATACCTATACTTACACAAATAGGACAAAAATAGTCCATTGAGGTGATTTTCGCTATAAGTAGTAATCAACGCTAAAGGCAAGTTCTCTAACCTCACTCAAATTTACATTGAGCAAGTATCCGAACACTATTATTATTGTGTTTCAAGTTCCTTAATTCTCACACTGTATTCATTTGAATTGTTGTCATATCAATCATATTTTTATTAATCAAATATATGTTTCTATTCAAAAATCATTGTATACCGTTACGTTGTTGCAAGCATTGGACTTATCGTTCTTAAATGCATTATAAAAATTGTCTAAGCCTTTGATTCGACTAGACTATTATTATGTGGTAAAAATCTATCCAAACCGATTGACTTGGTGCGGACTATCGTAAATCTACTGAGATGAACAAGCCTCATTGAAGGGGAAATTATATATTGTCGGGTAACCAACGTGCGCACATGAGTATGATTAAATGTTATGCATAACATAGGGTACTTTAGGCTGATCACCTGTTGTACTCGTTTATATTGGATTACAGTGTAATACTGTTAATTCTAGTAAGAGTTCTTAGTCCTTAGTGACTGCTCAGTGCTCATTCATATTAAACCTCAAAATGAATTAATCCTGAAATTTTGTTGATATCCTTCAGTCTATAGCGACACCTATTGAATACTCTTGATGATTTTGATATCCTTAAACTGCCAATTATTATTATACCCTTGAAGATTTAAATGCTATAACTGCTTGTTCTTCTGGCTATATTACTCGCTAGGCAAACTTATTGCTCATTCTTGATTCCTAAAACATTACAGTTAAGACAGAGCAAGGTGGTACTTCAGGAAAGGACAAGGGAAAGGGCAAGGCGATAGAATAACTTAGTCCTTAAGACTAGAAGTATTATTATTATTATTATGCTTGTTATGATATATTCAAGAATGATTAAGTTATGTTTAAGTTAATCACTGAATTGTCGTAGTAATGGTTACGGTACCTTGGGACACGAATATTTATATTATATCAATGTAAATTATTCTATTAATTTCGTTTTTAATGATTTAGTAGGATATTCATAGTTGCACGTGATGCACCGAATTAGAGATATGGGTGTCCGAATTTTGGGGGCGTCACAATGAATACAAAAGAAATAACACCGCTTACATTAGTAGGAGATTGAATACTACAGTAGTGTAGTAATAGAATACTCTTCTTCTTTCTCTCTTATTCTCTCTATACTTTCTTTCTCTATAGCTTGAATGAATTCATGAAAAATAATGAAGAACTAGGCCTCTATTTATTGAAGATTTCTAGCTTAGCACTTGTAATGTGAAAAGGCAAGCGGCTTGATGACTGGTGATGTGAAAAGAAAAGTGGTTTGACGCCTGTAATGTGAAACACCAAGTGGTTTGACGCCTGTAATATGAAACACCAAGTGGTTTGACGCCTGTAATGTGAAACGACAATTGGTTCGACGTCTGTATTATGAAACGGCAAGTGGTTTGACGTCTGGTAAAGGTAATTACTATTGGCAAAAGAGACTCTTAGATGATGACATATGGGCCCCCATAGAATAACCAAATTTACCACAAACGTCTCATAATAGACTCTTTATATACATCAAGGATTGAATAAATATTACCACAAATCATTTTATTTTTAATCAACACATATTTAATCTTTCAACAATTATTAATCATTAATATTATAACTTGTCGTCTCAATTATTGATTTAATAATATAACATATTATACATATGATATTGTGACAATAATTGAATCAATAATATAAGAGATATGATGCATCAATTACTGTAGCAATAATTGAGTATAACTGAGTGACTTCTCACGTAAGCATCAATAATCAATATTGTGTGCTACTATGCAACCACGCGTATTACTGTACTTTTACTACCAGGTAGTTCAACAGTTTTAACGGTAACACCTACGCCATTATTTTTATAGAAAGATAATTTTGTCGTTTTCTAACTACGACAATACTTCAGTTGTGGGGTCCACCAATGATTGTTCCGTCGTACAAATATTCCCTGACAAAAAGAATATTCCCTAACCAATTGAATATTATATAACCACTTTCTTACTTTGCAAAATTTGTAAATATTACCCACAACTATAACATTATATCAAATCAACACCATAATATTCAAAAATATAATTCGAGAAAAATATTTTTTATTCATAAAAGTTGGGGTCTTACACTCCAGGCATGGACTTCCTCCCTCTGGCTGGCTTGAGGGGCGTGACCACTTATCACCCATTGGCCGTGATGTCGCAGTTCGACCAGTTCCAGGATTTTCATCCTTTCGAGGGGGCTATATATCAGCGTTCAGCTTCTCGATATCTCTCAGCAGAGGAATGATCCCATGTGTATGCTTGTTGGGATCATCACGAGATAGCTTCTTTTTCTGTGAGCCGTCCAGGTTGTTCTGTAGAGTATTCCGCATGGATGGAGACAGAGGTTTTATCGGCTGCAACAGTATCTGCAGTACTGGATAGCGATGCAGACGATGTAGAGCCCATGGAGGACATAGATACCTACATCGAGGGGGAGCCCGCTGTTGGGTTGCCAGCATTTCTTTTGAATTCTCCTAGTACCAGTACTGTTGTAATTCAGCACTCGACACTTAACTTAGAGTAGATACTTCATCTGATGACCTTTGAGAGAGATCAAGCTCGATCTATGATGTTGACTGCCCTTGATGGGAGGGACGCAACTCTATTAGAGAGATACACAACATTAGATCTCAGAGATGCTACTGTTGTTGAGTGGGTTGAGGCCATATCAGCTAGAGATGCAGTGATAGTTGAGCGGGATAATGTTATATCTGCCCAGGATGTAGCTGTCACAGATAGTACTGCAGTGAGGTCCCTTACCACTGGTATGATCGTAGAGATGAACGCATATATTGATAATCATATGGTCACCATACAGATGGCTGCAGATCTGTTGGGTTGTATGGATATTCTCGTACAGGAGACCACAGCTTCGTCTCCTTCTTCTGAGAGGGACGCCATGTTAGGCTTATTAGCTCGTATATACCATGACTTGTAGATGAACTTGTATTTACCTGCACAGACTAGCTTAGCCATTTTGTCATGTACAATTTTCGTTGTATATATCAAAAAACATTATATATATGACAGGAAAATATATTTTTGGATCACTTCCCTTTTAGATATGCCTTGCTATTTGCTTGATATTTTGTCTGCTACGTCAGGACTTGTGGTCTTGATGTATTCTGAATTCCTCCTGGGTGAATGGACATTGAGTTGTCTCTGGATAGTTCAAAATGGATCATCGATCTATGTGTATCCCTTCCATCTTTGGTGTCTTGGGACTGGTTTTTGGATGGAAATGTGGAGAGGAGTGTGGCTTTCCTCTCGTAGATTGACCGCACCACAGATGATCGCCAGTACTTCTATTTAGGAGAAGCCTAGTTAATTTCATCTCTTATGGATTGGTGTTGCTCTTCAAGGTATGACTGTAGCTTATATGGTCGCCGAATCTCCTATTTGGGAGGAGTTCAGGTAATTCAATCCCTTTAGTCTGAAGCCGAATGAAATGTAGTGGATTGAAGTTTAATCCCAGTTCCAACTGACAAAGGGTTTGTGTTTTGGTAGGGGGTGAGACCGCACCATGAATGGCTTCCTATGTACTCCTATTGAAGAGGGGATCAGGTCTGCGTAGTTCGAACCTGGTGTAAGAGGTTCAACGCTGTATATAGCTGGAATGGTGTAGGAATGTTTTTGGTTGTTTTTGTTTTTGTAAGGGTAGAAATGTTTTTTTTTGTTTTTGTTTTATTGCGACTGGGCAATATGACATGGTTGCCTACGTACTCCTATTGAAGAGGAGATCAGGTCAACGTAGTTCGTTCCACAGGGCAAGTGGAAAAGCGTGATCCCATGTGCATGTCAGAGTGCGGGGAGGAGAAAGTTTAATCCTAGGTTGAGGATAAACTGTAGGTGAAAAGTTTGATCCCAGGAATGGGTAGCCAAACTATAAACGCAAGAGGTTCGATCCGCGGTGGGATGACCTAAGTTGTATGAGCGCAAAGGAGAGCCAGACTGCTGGCTTGAAAAGCATGTTTCCCTGAGGGGCAAAGTGTAGAAGAGTTGTATGTGGTAAAGGGTTAAAGAACCGAAATGACTGGTGATCTGATGGTCCAACACCAGGATGTTTGCTTGATGGCAACCTCAGACATAGTACCGTTTCACGGTGTCTGAGTTGATGAGTTATGGAAATTCATCGCCGTCCATTTCTTGCAATCTGAGAGCGCCTCCTGTCAATACTTTCTTGACAATAAACGGGCCTTCCCAGTTAGGAGCGAATTTTCCCTTAGCCTGATCTTAGTTGTCAAGAATCTTCTTCAAAACCAAGTCATGTTGTTTAAACGGCAGTAGCCAGACTTTTTTGTTGTAGGATCTGGCGATCCTTTGCTGATATTACTAACCATGGAAGATAGACGCGGTTCGCCTTTTGTCTATTAGAGACAATTGGTGATACCTATCTTATACCTATTGGTCTTCATCCAGCTGAACGTCTATTAACACTCTGAGGGATTCCATTTCAAATTCTATGGGGAGTACTGCTTCCATCTCATAGGTTAAAGCGTAGGGGGTTGCCCCAGTGGAAGTACGCATTGAGGTTTTGTAGGCTAATAGAATCAGAGGCAATAGGTCAGGCCAATCTTTGTGGTTGGCGGACATCTTTTGCATAATCTTCTTGATGTTTTTGTTAGCCGCTTCAACTACACCATTCATCTTTGGATGATAGATGACAGAGTTGAGATGTTTGATGTGGAATTTACTGCATAATTCCTTCATCATTTTGTTGTTGAGGCTTTTGGCATTATCTGACACAATCACCTCTTGTTGTCTATATCGACAAATGACTTTGTTTCTAATGAAAGAAATGATGACTTTTTTAGTAACCCCGAGGAAGGAGGCTGCTTCTACCCACTTGGTGAATTAGTCGATCATGGTGAAGATAAATCGGTAACCATTAATGGCTTTAGGCTCGATGGGCCCAATCACGTCCATTCCCCACATTGAGAAAGGCCAAGGTGAACTCATATTGTGGAGTTCCCGTGGAGGTGCATGTATATTTTTCCCATGAATCTGGCACTGATAGCTTCTTTTGACGTGGTCGTTGCAATCAGCTTTGAGAGATAACCAATAATGTCCCGTTCGGAGGACTTTTTTGACAAGGAGAGAGCCACTTATGTGGGGGCCATAGACTCCGCCATGGATTTCATCCATAAGCCTTTGGGCTTGATCTTTGTCTAAATACTTGAGGAGACTTAATCCTGCATCTCTTTTGTAGAGCGCATCTACACTCAGGTAGAATTTCATAGCAAATCTATGGATCCGCCTATTCTCAGTCGGGCTTCCCTCAGTGGGTGTAGATCCATCTCGTAGATATTCCTTGTTATGTTGATACCAAGGATGTTGGATGCGAGGTAGCTCATCCAATACTTCTCCAACATAATTCCCATAGGCTGGGGCCTTGTGCAGGGAAATTATGATGCTCGACAAGTGTTCCTTGTCTAATATGCGAATCAAGGAGGTCAAAGTTGTTAATGCATCCGCAAAGTCATTCCTTTTACGAGGAACGTGTAGAAAGGAAATTTCTTCGAACTCCAAAGCCATCTTCAAAACCTACCGATGGTAAGGCAGCAAATGTAGTTCCTTGGTTTGATAGATTCCAGTGGATTATCTGATTACCAACTCCGAATCTCCAAAGACAGTTAACCGACTGATGCCCATTGAACGGGCAAGTTTTAGCACTATGAGATAACCTTCATACTCAGCCGTATTATTGGTGCTGACAAACAGTAATTTGATGGCAACGGGATACTGTTCCCCCGTATCAGATACTAGAATTGCTACAGCTCCAGAACCTTCCTTATTAACAGCTTCATCAAAATACATCTTCCATGATTGGCGCGTATGGTACTGATGGTGTTGCTGCACTGTCATTACTCCTTCATCGGGGAAATATGTTTCCAAGGGTTTGAAATCCCCTGATGGTACGGCGACCAGTTGATCCGCGATTCCTTGACCTTTGATGGACTTTTGAGTCACATATACAATGTCAAATTATTGTAGGATCAACTGTCATCTGGACAGCTAACAATTTAACATGGGTTTATTGAACACGTATTTGAGAGGATCCACGTGGGATATAAGATGGGTTGTGTGACCATGGAGGTAATGTTGTAACCTCATAGAAGCCCATGCTAAAGCACAACACGTCTTTTTGATTAGAGTGTATTTGTGTTCACTGCAGCTAAACCTTTTGTTGAGGTAATAGATAGCTCATTCTTGGCCTCTATCGTCTTTCTGTCCCAGCATGCAGCCCATGTCGTTGTAACTTGTGGAAAGGTACATGAATAATGGAACATCATCCCTGGGTGGTACCAAGACGGGAGCTTTTATTAGCTATTTTTTGACGGTAATAAAGGCATTCTGGCACTCAGCATTCCATTTCATAGAGGAGTTCTTCCTTAATAGCTTGAAGATTGGCTCACAGGTTACTGTGAGTTGGGAGATAAACCTGCTAATGAAGTTGATTCTTCCCAAAAATCCCCGTATTTCCTTTTCTGTCTGAGGAATGGAAATTTCTGTGATGGATTAGATTTTGGTAGGATCCAGCTCAATCCCTTTGTGGCTGACTAGAAATCCTAGCAACTTACCTGATTTAACACCAAAGGCACACTTAGCTGGATTCAACTTCAAGTTGTACTTACGCAACCTGTTGAACAACTTTCTAAGATGGTCTATATGGTCATCCTCCTTTCGAGACTTAATAATGATGTCATCCACGTAGATCTCAATCTCTTTATGCATTAAGTCATGGAAAAGAACCATCATAGCTTGTTGATAAGTGGCTCCGACATTGATGAGGTCGAATGACAACCGTCTATAGCAAAAATTTACCCAAGGAGTGATGAAAGTAGTCTTCTCACGATCTTCCTCGGTAACCATGATCTGATGGTACCCCGCAAAGCAATCAGCAAAGGAGTACATGTCGTACTACGCAGTATTGTCAATGAGAATGTGGATAAATGGCACGAGAAAGCTATCTTTTAAGTAAGCTTTATTCAAGTCCCGATAATCCACACAAAGTCGCACCTTCCCTTCAGGTTTAGGCACGAGCACAATATTGGATATCCACTCAGGATATGTAGATACCATGATGATGCCCGCTTGAAATTATTTCACAATTTCTTCTTTCACCTTTAAACTCCACTCAGGTTTCAATCGCCTGAGTTTCTGCTTGACTGGCTTAAATCCCTGTTTAATTGGAAGGCGATGAACGACAATGTCAGTGGATAAACCCACCATGTCTTCATGAGACCATGTAAACTCATCCTGTAATTAGGTTAATAGTGTAACCATGTCATTCCGTTGGTTTGGGGTAAGGTCTGAACCAATTTGGATTAACTTAAGGCTTTCTAAGGTTCCGAGATTGAAAGAAGTGGTTTAATCAAGGTTGGGTTTGGGTTTGTCTTTGACCCATTCTTGAATTTCTGGAGGCACCTCAATGTCATCCTGTATATCCATCAAGGCTAAATTCATCTCTACATCAAAGGTACAATCCCTGTGTAGGAGAGGCATCATATCCGCAAGTACATGTACATCTAAATTTTGAGTCCTGAAATAAAATATACTTTCACTTAGTATATATGAAATATGTTGATCATACACAATGTTAGCATATACTGGCAAAACAAACTGCTAATATTGTACAACAAAGTAAGCAGTTATTATATCTACATGGCAAAAAGAGTTCTGCCGGTTTTACCCTTGACGACCAATGTAAGGAATGCTCTTCCAATTGGCAAGGGCAAAGTCCGAGTGGACTACAGTGATGGAGGGATTGTCATCATCCTCCCTGTCCGAATGACAGCCATTACATCTGGGCAATCATCGTCTGGGGTGTATCTGTTGGTATGTTCATCATGAACGATGATGCGTATACTGGACATTATCCGTATGACGTCTTGCTTGATTCTTCGTTCTTCTTCTTCCACTGCGGAATTTGGAACAAAGATTCCATTCTCTTTCACTGGTACCGACTTTGGAAATAACATAGCCATTACATTGGCTGGCACCTTTATGGGAGGTTGTGCGGACTCGGAGCTTGAAGGCGAAGATAAACGCCATATGGTTGAAGCTGAAGGAATCTGCTGATGTTTATGAGGATTCCTGTGACTAGAACTGGCAGAATAGCCTATCCCAACTGTAACAGTCTGCCTGGTTAGGCGAATTGGGTACTTGATACCCTGGCAATCTTTACCCAACCCTTGTCCTGGCTTATGACCCAACAAAATCATTTCTTGAGTAGTCGACATTACCTCGACAGAAATCTTGGGTTCAGGCAATGGCGCTCCAATAGCATGATATTAGGTATTGCTTATTTCCAAAGCTTGAAAACTGACTGGTTCTACATCTGCATTGGCGTTGATGAATGGCATGTCTCTGTGCTGAAGAATCTCCGGTTCAGCGTTGACCGTGACCAGGCTATTATTGATAATGTATTTCAACTATTGGTGAAGAGTGGAGGGAACTGCCCCTGCCATGTGAATCCATGGTCGTCCCAATAGCAGGTTGTATCCCGAATCTATCTTGAGCACATGGAAAGATACGCAGAATGTGTGAGGAACAATTTCGATTGGCAGCTTAATTACTCCGATCGAATTTCGGTGGGCTCCATCAAAAGCTTTGATGATAGTATGGCTACTCCGAATTCAGTTAAGATTGAATTTCATCTTCACCAAGGTAGCGTATATAAAGATATTCAGAGAGGAACCTCCATCTATTAAGACTCTAGCTACAATATATCCAGAGGACAAGACCGCAATGTGCAACGACTTGCAATAATCGGTCCCTTCGGGCAGTATGTCATCATCAGTGAAGGATATCACATTGTTGTTTAATATGTGATCGACCATATGTTGAAACTTTTCCATATCAACTGATGTCGGGAGATAGGCTTCTTCTAAAACCTTTAACAAGACCTTCCGGTGATTCTCGGAAGTTAGGACTAAGTCCAAAATTAATATTTGTTGTTGAGCTTCTTTCAAGCTTAAAACCACCGTAGCTTCATTATGACCCACAGCACGGAGGAATTTTTCAATCTTTTATATGGGTATTTTCCCCTTTGATTTGATGGTAGACTTCATCATCCGTTGGGGAAGATACAGTGGATTTTCCTTTGACATTGTAGCAGTTGTATGTGATGTGGATCCTTCACCCTCTCCATAATTCCATGGAACTTTGTGCAAGCTAACAATAGGATATTGTGCTCTGCATGGCAAGTTGATTGGCTCGGTAGCGGGCACTTTCAAAGGATTGTTGCCTCACTTGAGTTGAATTGTTGGCGTTTTCAGTAATGTATCAATCCCATTAGTTTCAGTGGATATGACTGCTACCAAACTTTTCCACTTAGTAGTGCCTGCATTCTCACTTGCACGTAAAACAGTATCGTCGTCTGCTAGGCGCAGGACACCACTATCGATTAGATTTCGAATAAGGTGGTGGAGTGCCTAGAATTCTTCTATGCTGTGACCGCGAGACTGGGAGTGATATTGACATACTCCATCAAAGTTGTACCATCCCGAACGGGGGTTGATTGCAGGTAAAAGGGAACTGATCCTTCCTTCATTGATTAACATATGAAGAATTTCCTCTGTGGGTTGGCTCAGATATGTGAATTCCCTTTTGTTGGAGAAATCCTGACGGGCTTTGGCATTTGTTCTCTTTGTCACTTTGTCTTCCAGCATTTCATTTTCTGAAAGTGACGAGGGAATATTCATGACAATAGGTAGGAGACTGGCATGCTCTTGGCTGATTAACTGACATGTCACTTGATGCTGATAAGTCACTATTTTCGCCAATTGCTTAATTTGTCTGCAGAGAGCTTTCATCATTCGTTCCATTGTGATTTGGAACTTGGCATAATCCCATCTATCATAACTGTCTTTGAGGGTTTGAGAAGATTCACAGCTGAAGTTGGAACTCTGTCCGCTGCTCCAATTGATCATGTTGTTCTCTTCTTCTTTGTGTTGAGGAAGAGGGTTGTCTTGAACATGAGGCTGATCAGGTTTGGTGACTACGATCTCCTCGTTGTCTATCAGGTCCTGGATCTTGTGTTTCAAGGCCCAAAAATCTTGAGTATCACGTCCAGGTGCCCCGGCATGATAAGCACATTTCCGAGTAGCATTGAAACCCCGTCCATTAGGGCTTGCTGGTGGAATAAGATGCGTAATATTCTTCTATGTTGTCAGAAGATTTAAAATGATCTCGAGGGTATCCCCTAAGGGTGTAAACACTCGAGGGCATTTGACTTCTCCACCTTTTGGTATTGGAGGGTTTACAGACTGTGCTTGAAAGGGAGTGTAGTTTCTCCTTTGAATAGGCATGTTCTGATTGCCTTTTTGCCCCTGTAGTATCAGAGAAACATATTCTTTCTTTTTATGGGCCCTCCGGGGGTTGTTCCCATAATTTCCAAATTGGATGTGATCAGCAACAATTTTGAGTGTAGCTAGGTCTTGAATCTTTACGGATTTCAATCCCATCTCAGCCATCTCCCTATGTTTGACCACTTCAGAAAATGGTTTGTCGATGCTGGCTAAAACTCTCTCATAGAAGGGAGATTCTTATATGTCTATGAAAGTTATGACCATTTCTGATTCTGTCATGGAAGGACTAACTTTGGCAGCCAAGCGTTTCCACCTTTCAGCATACTATCTGAAAGACTCGTTAGACTGTTTCTTAATCATGGTAATTTGATATCGATCAGGAGTCATCTGAGTTTGAAAGCTGTATTGGGTGAGGAAAGCATGTGCTAGCTCTTCCCAGCTATGTATTTTGGAGTTGTCTAATCTTGTATACCACGAACGGGTTTCTCCGGTTAGACTCTTTTAGAATAATTAGATTCTGAGCTTTTCATCCTCTGCATAAGATCCAAGTTCTCCAATAAACACCTTTAAATGTGTGTAAGGATCCCCTAACCCGTCATATTTTTCAAAGTCATGAGTTTTAAATTTTTTTGGATAATGAACACCAGGAAAAATACACAGATCAGCATATGAAACACTCCTGTGTGTTCCAATTCCTTTGATAGCGCGAAGGGTCTCTTCCATTTGGAGGACTTTTTTTTTGGTGTCACCAGTGTTTGGATCTCCAGTGGGATGGGTAGCATCATGAGTTTTGTTGGTCGTATCCAACTGTGGTGTAGGTATGGTAATGACCGGGATTCCTCCTTGCGTGGAGGATTCAGCATGTACGGGTATTTTCTGACCCTGATTAGACTGATGTAATTCTTTGAGTAGAACAACCAAATCTGTAATCTGTTTGCTTAATCCGTCAAATTTTTTGTGAGAAACTGGATTAAGTTCAGTCTGGTCGGATGACGACATGATTGACTGTAGGCGTGTTGCCTTTTTTGGACTTTGAACGGGTAGTAGGTCTGATTGATTCCATGTGAAAGACTTGCATAGTTTAGTCTTTAGGGGATGTATATAATAACATGTTATGAGATGTGTCCATTTTAGGAATTTTTATCCTGCATAACGGGTGTCACCTGTTTGGAACATGTTAATTAAAATATGTATGTGTACACATTTCTTCATATTTCTCATTACATGGAGATAGATATGGAATGTAATTACAAGCAATTTGTAATGAGAGCATGAAGAGACTTTCTTCCATTTTGGGTTTATCAGAGGCTGACCTATCTTAGGTTACTCTCGCGGCTTTTTGGCATGAAGGTTCCCAAATTATCACAATCTACTTGACGGGAAGTTAATCCGGTCTTTCAACTGGAGCGAATTTGGGTGGTGCCTTTCCTGAGCCTCAGAGAATTAGTCTTCTCACGAGTCCAGTAATCAAACACTGACGGGATAGCCTCCTAGTGTAGGGACCACACAACATATATTCACATACATCATGCCTCACCGTATGAAAATGATGACATGTGCAAAGCACTAATATCACAAGCAGATATGGTGTGAAGCACTAATATCATAAGTAGTTTATGGTGCGAAGCACTAACATCACAAGTAGTTATGGTGAGAAGCACTAAGTGCAATAAGGAAATGCATTCGTACACATTCATTAAATATAAATGCAACATCCACACACAAGCAGATAAACAGTTTTGAAAAGATTGTAATAGCGGCTTAAGTCCTCTTACTGGAGTCCCCGGCAGAGTTGCCACCTGTTGACGTTGGGATTTTTGGATGTCCCTTTCCGTTATTTGTTCTTTGGTGTTCTCATTTTAGGTGAGATTTGTTTGAAAAAAAAGGTGAAAAATGTCCGACATGTATAATGTCGACGATGGACTGTTAAGAGTCGCCAGTTGGTTTTTTAAATGGTTGTACCAACAAAACCGAGAAAAGGTTTGCACATTGACCCAGTGATATGACACTGTAAACGGGTCGGTGAAACCGAGATTCATTAGGGTCCGGGGACTTGGTTATGCGGGGGGAAGGTGTTAGGCACCCCCTGACATCCGTGTTACCACGGTGACCGCCTCTTTTCAAGAAACTATTAACTGAATGTGTGTGTGTGGATCAATGTGTTGTTATTTGGAAGTAGTGCGAGACCTCGTTCGTACCTATATACACATGGTTTGAATTTATGAAAAAAATCAGTTTTAGTAAGATGTGGCAGTGATGTTTTATAAAAGAGGTTTTTCAAACACTGATGCTCAATAGTAATTGAGACCTTTTACACTCCCATTTTATTAAGTGTGTGGCTTGGTTGATTTTTATTTGACAGATACGAGTCATCCTACGAAAATAATATACATAATAATGTCGATTTCCCTGTGGGTATGGAAACCATCTGAGGAAATTCAAACAACGCAGAATAATTTACAAATTGCTTACAGCTGAAAATGTCCATCACGGGAACCGAATCTAGATTCAATGGGATGAATATGTGATAACATGACTCTTAGGCGCACAGAATACTGCAATTTATATAAAAGTAGTAAGCAGGTATATATATAAAAGCTGTAAATATATATACAAACATGATCACCAACCACGAAGCACCTCAATGGGGGATCAAACATGTAAATAAAGCTATTAAAAGCTATCAACCGCCATGGAGGAAGCTCCAGGCGGGACAAAACGTAAATAAAGCAGTAAATACGGTCAACCGCCACGAAGAAAATTCCAAGCGGGACGAAATGTTAATAAAGCTGTAAGAGCGATCAACTGCCACCAAGGAAACTCCAGGTAGGACGAAAATAAGTATATATATAAGCGATAAATGCACCTGATATAAAATTCAAGCTCATCGAACAGAGTTCGACAACAGTTCATATATATAATTATATATATATATATATATATAACTGAATAAACGTACCGGATATAAAATCCAGGCTCATCGAACATGGTTCGACCACAGTTCATATATATATAAATATATATATATATATATATATATATATATATATATATATAATTTCGGGCAAAAGCAAGCAACACAACTCTCAACGTGTAGAAGGGTGTGTGAAGAGATGAAGAGAAAGACTCTAAAGTTTGTGAGAAGGCTTACAGCTGACTGCCAAAGAATGCTTCTATATATTTAGAGTGGGTAAACACATGCTTTTGTAGGTACAAAAGGGCTATATATGAGCTCACAGGTGTTTAAAAGGGGAAAGTACACTGCATGGGGTGAGTGCAGAGCAAATTGGACAGGGCTTCCTCGCCTTTTTCTCTTATAAAATGGGCAGCCCAAGTCCTCTATTTATAGGCATTTTAGCCACTGGGGCTGAGCCGTAGGTGTACCAGAGGCAACCCAGGTGGGCTCTGGTTTTTTAGGTCGGGTCGTCTAGAAGTACGTGCACTCATACACTATAATGTCCACTCGAACTTTTAGAAGTGCAATACAATCATCCGTTTGAGGTATTCAAGACCTATTTTAGACCGCTGTTGTTGAGAGTTGTACGATGGCATGAGATTAGAGTTTGTATGAAGTCATTGAAGATGGGATGATGCCCTCCGGTCTTCAAGCTTCAACTTTCATCCGTTAGCCCGCACAATAGTCACGCGAGATTGGTTAGTCTTGTGGGACATTGTTGTGTAGAGACGTGACGTGGCATCGTATTTGATGAGATGATGATGTTGCCCCTCACCGGTGTTATCGCTATATTAGGCTGATAAAGCAGACGTTGCACAGGCTTCGTTGAGATTGGACTGCTATAATTTGTTGAAGGTCCTCATTGTCATCTTTGAGGTGTGCCTGTCTTCCCGATGTTATCGTCGGGTCGGTACAGTGTATCTTGCTATGAGCGTTGAGATTGAAGTTGATTGTATTTGAAACAAGCATTTCTGGGGTTATCGCCGAAACTGCATTCCTTGGGGTTATCACCAAGGTTGGTAGCTATTCTCATGGTTGGGACTGAGACTGGATACCTCGGGGTCATCTCCGAGATTAATCGGTCTTCTCTGGTGTTTGTTCCGATATTGTATCTGCAGGCCTCGGGGTTACATCCGAGGTTGGAATTGTTACTCCCAGATTGCGATCCAGGGTTGATGCTGAACTTTCGATAGTATCCGGTATGGATTTGGATTGTCTTTCAAGGTTCCCTCTTGAAAGACGAATCTGTCCTCCTGCAATGTTAGTAACAGTAGTACAGAAAATTTCGAGTGTCTACAATTCAAATGCGGAAATTAAATAAACTTCATTACAATCTTTAAACCAAAGTCTGATAATAAAACTATCAAAACTATTACAAGTCTTCAATATTTGGTCGTCTTTCCTGTTCCCTTTTTGGTGCTAGGTAAGTCACCCTTTTGAGCTTTAGCTGTAAGAAATTTTACAGGCAAGAGTGAGAAAACAAGGCCCACTTGGAATAACAACAAGTAATTCTTTAAACTTTTATATCAATTGCCAAAACTAGCCTCAATAGAACTGAAAAATGTGTTCTATAAATTTTATGAAAATTATTACATTCACTGAGGGTCTAATGACCATGAATCATGTCCATAGTTATAAGTAATCTTTCAACTTTAACTTTAACAGTAATAAGACTATAAGGACTCCACGTACTTAGGGGGATTAACCCTTCGTACAATGTATTGTGCACAACCATTTCAACGCTAAGCGTAAACCTCTATTAAAAGAGTTGTTAATCTCAGTATTTAGAATACAAGTCCGTACCAAAGTAAGTTTGGTTTGGATACATTACAGGGTAATTTAGAATTCAACGGTAATCAACTAAGGATTAGTTGATTACCAAAGAAGTAACTGTGTGCTATGGAATAATCATAACTGAATTGATATTTGCAATTTAACATCATGCTTTAAGAATAATCTAATAACATAAGCAATTGAATAATCATATCATAATTTGCTTTGAACAATATTAATTCAATGTTATTGAGAGTTGGATACCAAGCATGCATAATGAATTGTAATTTGAACGATAGAGTTGTTCAATACTAGAATATTAAAATAGAACAACTCGTATGCTAAATCACAAGTTACATATTAAAGAAGCTTGCTCAATAATAAAATAAAAGATTTGGAATACTTATATCCTCATGAACCAATAGTTACAAGAACTTTATCAATAATAAACAATCTAACTCTACGAAAGTGTAGAGTTAGCAACTTGTGTAATTGAAATTGAATTCAAAACAATAATGTACTCAACAAAATCAAACTCGCAAAATGAAGTTTTAGAGTTAGAGAACTTGCCTTTAGCACAAGCTAACCCTTACCACTTGAATCAATACCCTATACATTTGCCATCATGACATAATTAGTCATTACCAATATTTTATATCTATATAAACAAATACATACATCTTGTAGGTCAAATTACTCATTCACATAATCAAATACTCATTCACATAATCAAACTATGTTAATACTAGTTAACACTTGATAACATGCTCATTCATAGTTTAATACTATTGAAATCATCATTTAATATTCCTATTATTAACATATAACATTTATTTTAAAAATTTGTGTAATAAACTAAAACTGTCATAACCTTCTGCTAACTCGCACTGCGGCGCCATAGTTTACACTGTGGTTGGCGCTGCGGCGCTGAGTTGGTGCTGCGGTGCAAGTCACATGCCATCTATTGATGCTGTAGCGTGGCCCCGGCGCTGCGGCGCCAGAGTCCAGAACCCGGCGACCAAGCTCGGTAACAACATGAACAAAAAGCCAAATTGGCCTACATGCTCCAATCTAATAGACTAATTAACATGTAATTCATACAGAGACTTCATGTAAACATATTGTGAATACTTCTAACATGTTTCTGCCCATAAAATAGCATAAACATCAAATTTATAACACCCAATTGCAATGTTTTTGTCAAAAACTTCATTTTTGATGTTTTTAATGTAAATCAACACTGTGATTTTGTTTTTCAACCAAAATAGTAAATTTAAAATACCATGGTTATGATTATACAAGCTATATCAAATTCAATAGTCAATTTATATATATTAACTATTAATCAAACCTTAATTTCATTTTAAACTAAGTCATACTCATATATTTTTTCATATGAACACTCTATAATATATTTTTCTTCACAAATTGTATACATACATAAAGTAATTGATTATAATCATACATAATCTCTAAAAAATAGTTTTACAACAACAAACATCATCTAAAGCTATATACACAAGAAATTCATCATCCATAATTATTTACAAAGAACTTTTTGGAGAAGAAAACTAAACTTTAAAAAAATAAAATACAAGGATTAATATCCTACCTTTGATTAAAAAGATGATACTCTAGAGTTTAGAAGAAAATAGTTATGATTACAATCTTCTTTTCCCCAATTCTTTTCTCAATTTCTCTAAACTTCTCTCAACTTTTCTCTCTGTATTCTTCTTCTTCTCTTTTCTTGAACTGAGCCTTCTTCCTAACTCTAGTCTAACTAACGTAGGAAAAATATAACGTATATTGTGATAATATATATTAATTATATAATATAAATATAGATATAACTTATGTCAGTTATATAAGTTTTGAAAATCAAAAGCCATAAGGCTTGTTTGGCTAATCATAATAAAAATAACCTATTAACTTATATACCTTGTTTGGTAAAGCTAATTAAAATAAATCAATTAATCCCTATACCTTGTTTGATAAAACACTATTATATTAAAGACTTAATATGCATTAAGACTTGTTTGGCCAAAACTAAATTAAACTCCTATAATTCATTTTAATAACTCATTTATAGCAAGGTTATTAGTCACACTTCTAATTAATTAAATAATCAATTTAATCAATTCAAATATTATTCTATTAAATTACTTTAACACGTAATTCAATACCACAAAACTATAACTTTCTTTATAATTATAATTTTATTTAATCAACTAACACTTTATTTTAATTACAAAAATCTAATTAAAATATTATGATTCATTTAATCATTATTAGCTCTCTAACTTAATTATTAAATTAAATTAGTATATAATCTCATAACAATTAATTTTATTAGTTCCTTAATTATTTATTCAACAAATAATTAATTAAATCATATCAACTCAAATTGAATAATTATTTATTCAATAATAAACATATCCATTAAATATTTATATAAATCAATAAATATTTAATATTATAATTTAAAATTCTAGAATGTTACATCATTCCCTCCTTACAAGGATTCTGTCCTCAGAATCACAACTCAAACAAATCATTCATTACATTCTTCCCTACTTACAAAGATTCTGTCCCCAGAATCGAAGACACAGATTAAACAAATATCTCAGGGTACTCTTTCAACATTTTCTCTTCGAGTTCCCACATAGCTTCTTCAATGTATCACTTTATTCCTGAGCACTTGTTCTTTCCTGTCGACTATCTGGATAGAAACCTCTTCATAAGACAAATCTTTCTCGAACTGCAACGGTTCGTACTCGATCACATGTTTATAGTCGGGTTTATATGGTCGTAACATCGAAATGTGAAAAACATTATGAATGTTTTCCAACTCTGGAGATAGAGCTACCTCGTAAGCCACTTCTCCCACTATTCGCAGTATTTCAAAGGGTCCAATAAATCTCGGGCTTAGCTTTCCCTTTTTACCGAAATGAATTTTCCCCTTCCAAGGGGAAACTTTTAGGAATACAAAAGTTCCTACGTTGAATGCACAATCTTGTCTGTGTTGATCAGCATACTTTTTTTGTCTGTCTTGAGCTGCTACCAATCTTGTCCTGATGAGTTTGAAAACGTCAGAAGTTTGTTGTACCAGTTCTGGTCCTAACAATTGGCGTTCACCGACTTCATCCCAGCACAGTAGAGTTCTGCACTTTCTGCCGTACAATGCCTCGTAAGGTGGCATGCGGATGCTCGCGTGGTAACTATTGTTGTAAGCAAATTCCACCAACGGTAAATGTTCTTCCCAGCTTCCTTTAAAGTCCATGACACATGCTCTCAACATATCTTCCAATGTCTGAATTGTTCGTTCCCATTGGCCATCTATTTATGGATGATAAGCCGTACTCATTCGCAACTGTGTCCCGATGAATTCTTGTAGTCTCTTTTAGAAATTTGACGTGAATCATGGATCTTTATCGGACACAATTGATTTATGCACTACATGCCTCAAAATGATATCTTTAATGTACAATCTTGTGAACTGATCAAGATTGAATCTAATCTTTATTGGTAAAAAGAACGCTGATTTCGTCAGTCTGTCCACTATCACCCAAATCGCATTGCATCCTCTCTGAGTAGTTGGAAGACCCACCACAAAATCCATCGTGATGTGTTCCCACTTCTATTTCAGTATTTCCAACTGTTGGAGTAATCCGCTGGGTCTTTGATGTTCGACTTTTACTCTTTGACATGTCAAGCATTTCGCTGCGCATTCTGCAACATCCCTTTTCATATTCGGCCACCCAAAATGTCGGCACAAATCTTTATACATTTTCGTGCTTCCTGGATGAATTTAATATCTTGAGCTATGAGCTTCGATCAAAATTTCTTCTTTCAGCTCTGGTGTTGCTAGAACCCAAATTCTTCCCTCAAACCATAGTAGTCCTTTAGTATCGATCTTGTATTTTACATCACTACCCTCAATCAGATTTTCTTTGATTTTCCCACACTCTTCATCTTGAAGTTGAGCATCCTTCACTTTGTCCACAAAAGTTGGACCAGCTTCTATCTGGAATAGTTATTCATCAGATTCTTTTGGATTTGATTTCCAATTCCAGTTTTGTCATTGCTGAAATGAGTTCTTCCTGAGTTGTTATCAGCATTAACTTTTCCCTTCTTTTCATGCTTAAAGCATCTGCACCCACATTCGCTTTGCCCGGATGATAAAAGATCTCACAATCGTAATCCTTTATCAGTTATATCCACCTTCTTTGACGTATGTTCAAATCCTTCTGAGTGAAAATATACTTCAGACTTTTTGTGGTCTGTGTAGATCTCATATTTCTCTCCATAAGGATAGCGTCTCCATATCTTCAGAGCAAATACAAATGCAGCCAATTCCAAATCATGAGTCGGATACCCTTTCTCATAATCCATTAGTTGTCTTGATGCATACGCAATAACTTTTCCATTCTGCAAAAGAACACAACCCAACCCTTTGTGTGAGGCATCACTATACACCACAAAATTTCCTGTATTATCTGGTAATGTCAACACAGGTGCCACACTTAGCTTCTTCTTGAAATCTTGGAAACTCTCTTCACACTTCTCTATCCAAACAAATTTTACAGTCTCAAGAAACTCCTCACTTCTGACGGTGTTCTTGGTTGTTCCCAATTGATTACAGCTTCCACTTTTGATGGATCCACTGAAATCCCATCCTTGTCAATAACATGACCCAAAAATTGTACATGGTCGAGCCAAAATTTGTACTTAGAGAATTTCGTGTACAACTTTTCCTTCCTTAGTGTTTCCAATGTCAAACGTAAATGTTCCACGTGTTCTTCTTGAGTTTTGGAATACACTAGAATGTCATCAATAAATTTTACTACAAATTTGTCTAAGAATGGTTTAAACACCCTGTTCATCAAATCCATGAATGCAGTAGGGGCATTAGTTAGCCCAAAAGACATCATCAAAAACTCATAATGTCTGTATCGAGTTCTGAATACCGTTCTAGGTATATCCTCCTTTCTTACCTTCAATTGGTGATACCCACTTCTTAAATCAATTTTCGAGAAATATTTAGCACCCTTCAATTGGTCAAACAAGTCATCTATTCTAGGTAACGGATACCTATTCTTAATAGTGACCTTTTTTAATTCCCTATAATCATTGCAAAGACGCATTGACTCATCTTTCTTCTTCATGAATAAAACGAGCGCTCCCCACGGCGATACGCTTGGTTGAATATATTTCTTGTCTAGCAACTCTTGCAACTGTACCATCAGTTCCTTCATTTCTACTGGAGCCATTCTGTACGGACCTTCGATATCGGTGCTGTTCTCGGTGCCAAATTGATCACAAACTCAATTTCTCTGTCAGGCGAAAGTCCTGGAAAATCCTCTGGAAACACGTCTTCAAATTTCCTCACCACTGGTATCTCTTCTAGTTTCACACCCTTCTTCTGAGTAACAACTATGTAAGCTAAATAGCCCATACAACCTTGACTCAACAATCTCTTGGCCTACATAGTCGTCAGACATTTCATTTGTCTAGGCGACTTGCTACTTTAAAATACTACCTTTGACGGAGTCATAAGGTTTATACACTTCTTTTGACAATCAATTATCGCTCCATATTTGAACAGCCAATCCATTCCTAAAATCACATCAAACTCTCCAAGCCTAATCAGAATCAAATCTACCAACAAGATATTCTCCTTAATATTCACCCTACAGTACTTGTATATGCATCTAACATGGATTACTTCCTTATTCACAATTTCAATGTTCAATGGAAAATTCAGTTCTTCTCTAGGCAATTCTAACCTCTTAGAAAATTCATCAGATATAAATGAACAAGTAGCACCCGAATCGAATAATACATAATTATTTATATCCTTGATTGGGATAATACCTGACAGTACATCTTTTGATTGCACAACATCTTACACAGACATGTTGAAGATTCTGGCTATGGGTTTGTTTGATGCTGCAGGTCCTGTAATGGCCCATGTACCTCCATTGTTACCTCCATTGCTTCTGGTTGTCACTCCGTCCTTCTTCCTAGGGAATTCACGAGCAAAGTGATCCTTGGATCCGCACATGAAGCATACATTCTTCTTTGATTGAGTGCAATTTGGGGCGATGTGACCCTCCTAGCCACAATTGAAGCATACTCTCTTCCCCATCAAACACGCACCCTTATGAAATTTTCCAAATGTCGCAAATGCTTAAAACTTTTTATTCTGCTGGTTACCCTGCTGTTTTCCAGCACCCATGTTCCCATTCCACTTCCTCTTGAAACTGTTGTTGTTGTTGTTTCCACCACTACCTCCTCCATTCTTAATTTCATTCTCATTCTTCTTCTTCTTTTGTTCCTGATTGAACTTTGTCACTGCCTTGCCTCCACCTTCAGCGAGTACTAATTTCTCCATCACCACTGCAAATGTCTTCAATTGGAATATGGAAACCCTACCGTACATCCAGGGCTTCAGTCCATATTCAAACCTTTTTGCCTTGCGTTCATTTGTGCTGACCTGATATGGCGCAAACCTTGCCAATTTGTTGAATTTCGCGGCATACTCAGATACCGTCATTATTCCTTGTTTTAGTTGCAGAAACAGCACTTCTAGCTGACTCGTCGAACTCTCCGGAAAATAAGTCTCGAAGAACAACTCTTTGAACCTATCCCAGGTCATCACCCCTGGCCCTTCACGAGTTTTATTTGCCTGGTACCAATAACTAGCTTCTGCTTTCAACATGAATGTTGTGAAAGCAGTCTTCTAATCATCCCCTACCCTAGCGACATCGAATACTTTTTCTATCTCCATAATCCAGGTTGGTGCTTCGACTGGATTCATGGACCCACGGAATTTAGGTGGTCCAACCGCCTTGAAATCCTTAAACGTTATACGATGGTTTTGTGGTTGATTCTGCAACACTCCTGTCAGTAGTGTCACTAGTTGTTGAACATGATTACCATCAACATTGTCGTTATCGTTTCCTTCAGTGGTTCTCTGTCATGGTGGTTGATGTCTGGGAGGCATTTTCTATTAAAATACATTCATTAGATTATTATTCAACTCTTTTAAGGAATTTCTACTTAAATTGCCTCCAAAAGAAATAACCACTTAACACATAACACTTTGAATAAAGTAACAACTTTTATTTATTCATAACTTTTTTTTTTGAAAACATAAAACAATAGCATCACTGCTACCTACATTACTTTCCTGAACTACAAAAGTTTCAGGGCAACATCAAAGTCATATCCCATAGGTTGCATAACACTTGGGATTTACAATTTATTTAACCTTTCACTCATCGTACAACAACTACGATGTTCTATTAAGATACTTCTTAGCCCTATCACGTTCTTCCTCCATGACTCGAAACATTTTTTTGCGATCTAACACGAATGATGGTAGCGTCTCAAACTGAATCGGATATCCCATGACCCGATCTTGAGCTCGATTAATTACGATGTCAAATACTTTATCCATCTCTTCCATCTTCATCCTCTTCGCCTTTGAGTTCCTTACTGCTCTTCTAGTTCATTGATAAGCTTCCTCGTATGCATATTCAGCTCTCGCCCTCTTAGCAGCTTCTTCTCTCAGCTTGTTCTTCAATTCAGCGACCACTTTGATCAATTGTTCTTTTTCTCCTTCGGTCTGTACTAGATTCTCCTCGACATTTGTCAGTCATTCTTCACAATCCTGGATCTCGCCATCTTTTTATGTCATTGCAGTCTATTTTCAGCTACTATCTCCTGCAACTCCTCAACTGTATCCTGAAGTTCCACGTTACGGTCGTAGACTTCATCATAAATACAAGCATCCATCAAGGTTAGTGGAGTCTCCTCCTCCTCCTCCTCGTCATCCTCATCCTCTTATGGTAACTCAATGGGATCCTCCTCATCTGTTTCCACGTCATCATCCTCATCTTCAACTACTGTGACCAACAGGGCTGACTCCCGTGGTAGTAGTTGTTCCCAAACTACCTGAATGTCACGAGGCTCCTCCTCTATAGGCATTTGAGGTCCTTCCTCTCTAGCATGACTGGATTCTTTGACATTAGTCATCCTGACAACAAAGTTTTAAAGTTTTAATTATTACTCATTACTACTCGACACTCACGAGTACATAAATTATAATCACATAAGCACATAAGTGTTTTATTACTTCTTTCTTAAAATTTGATAAGAGTTATCTCAACTATCTTTTCAAAGGTTAATTCCTAAGGCTTTTCCCCCCACCTAAGGTTCTTAACCTAAGGCTTTGATACCAACCTGTGACACCCCCAAATCCTGGTACTTCATTTCATCAAGATTTGTTGTTCACTCAACCAAAATTCATTTCTAATTACCCAATCATAATAAAATTGAATAATAAAAAATCTGCCCATAAAGGATTAAACTTAAATAAAAATATCCCAGGTTATCTAACCTTTAGTTACAAACATTCAAATGCGGAAATTAAATAAACTTCATTACAATCTTTAAACCAAAGTCTGATAATAAAACTATCAAAACTATTACAAGTCTTCAATATTTGGTTGTCTTTACTTTTCCCTTACTGGTGCTAGGTACGTCACCCTTTTCAGCTTTAGTTGTAAGAAATTTTGCAGGCAAGAGTGAGCAAACAAGGCCCACTTGGAATAACAACAAGTAATTCTTTAAACATTTACATCAATTGCAAAAACTAGGCTGAATAGAACTAAACAATGTGTTCTATAAATTTTCTGAAAATTATTACATTCACTGAGGGTCTAATGACCACGAATCATGTCCACAGTTATAAGTAATCTTTCAACTTTAACTTTAACAGTCATAAGACTATAAGGACTCCACGTACTTAGGGGGATCAACCCTTCGTACAATGTATTGTGCACAACCATTTCAACGCTAAGCGTAAACCTCTATTAAAAGAGTTGTTAATCTCAATATTTAGAATACAAGTCCGTACCAAAGTAAGTTTGGTTTGGATACATTACAGGGTAATTTAGAATTCAACGGTAATTAACTAAGGATTAGTTGATTACAAAAGAAATAAATGTGTGCTATGGAATAATCATAACTGAATTGATATTTTCAATTTAACATCATGCTTTAGGAATAATCTAATAGCATAAGCAATTGAATAATCATATCATAATTTTCTTTGAACAATATTAATTCAATGTTATTGAGAGTTGGATACCAAGCATACATAATGAATAGTAATTTGAACGATATAGTTGTTCAATACTAGAATATTAAAATAGAACAACTCGTATGCTAAATCACAAGTTACATATTAAAGAAACTTGCTCAATAATAAAATATAACATTTGGAATACTTGTATCCTCATGAACCAATAGATACAAGAGCTTTATCAATAATAAATAATCTAACTCTACGAAAGTGTAGAATTAGCAACTTGTGTAATTAAAATTGAATTCAAAACAATAATGTACTCAAAAAAATCAAACTCGCATAATGAAGTTTTAGAGTTAGAGAACTCGCCTTTAGCACAAGCTAACCCTTACCACTTGAATCAATACCCTATACACATGTCATCATGACATAATTAGTCATTACCAATATTTTATATCTATATAAACAAATACATACATCATGTAGGTCAAATTACTCATTCACATAATCAAACTATGTTAGTACTAGTTAACACTTGATAACATGCTCATTCATAGTTTAATACTACTGAAATCATCATTTAACATTCCTATTATTAACACATAACATTTATTTTCAAAATTTATGTAATAAACTAAAATTGTCAGAACCTTCTGCTAACTCGCGCTGCGGCGCCACAGTTTACACTGTGGTTGGCGCTGCGGCGCTGAGTTGGTGCTGCGGCGCGAGTCACATGCCATCTATTGGCGCTGTAGCGTGGCGTTGACACTATGGAGCGAGACTTGTACTGATGGGCCGCGCTGCGGCGCCAGAGTCCAGAACTCGGCGACCAAGCTCGACAACAGCATGAACAAAAAGCCAAATTGGCCTACAAGCTCCAATCTAATAGACTAATTAACATTTAATTCATACAGAGACATCATGTAAACATATTGTGAAGACTTCTAACATGTTTCTACCCATAAAATAACATAAACATCAAATTTACAACACCTAATTTCAATGTTTTTGGCAAAAACCCCATTTTTGATGTTTTTAATGAAAATCAACACTGTGATTTTTTTTTTCAACCAAAACAGTAAATTTAAAATATCATGGTTACGATTATACATGCTCTATCAAATTCAATAGTCAATTTATATATATTAACAATTAATCAAACCTTAATTTCATTTTAAACTAAGCCATACTCATATTTTTCATATGAACACTCTATAATATATTTTTCTTCACAAATTGTATACAAACATAAAGTAATTGATTATAATCGTACATAATCTCTAAAAAACAGTTTTACAACAACAATCATCATCTAAAGCTATATACACAAGAAATTCATCATCCATAATTATTTACAGAGAACTTTTTGGAGAAGAAAACTAAACTTTAAAAAAATAAAATACAAGGATTAATATCCTACCTTTGATTAAGAAGATGATACTCTAGAGTTTAGAAGAAAATAATTATGATTACAATCTTCTTTTCCCCAATTCTTTTATCAATTTCTCTAAACTTCTCTCAACTTTTCTCTCTGTATTCTTCTTCTTCTATTTTCTTCAACTGAGCATTCTTCCTAACTCTAGTCTAACTAACGTAGGAAAAATATAACGTATATAGTAATAATATATATTAATTATATAATATAAATATTGATATATCTTATGTCAGTTACATAAGTTTTGAAAATAATAAAAATAACCTATTAACTTATATACCTTGTTTGGTAAAGCTAATTAAAATAAATCAATTAATCCTTTTACCTTGTTTGATAAAACACTATTATATTAAAGACTTAATATGCATTAAGACTTGTTTGATCAAAACTAAATTAAACTCCTATAATTTATTTTAATAACTCCTTTATAGCAAGGTTATTAGTCACACTTCTACTTAATTAAATAATAAATTTAATCAATTCAAATATTAATCTATTAAATTACTTTAACACATAATTCAATACCACAAAACTATAATTTTCTTTATAATTATAATTTTATTTAATCGACTAACACTTTATTTTAATTACAAAAATCTAATTAAAATATTATGATTCATTTAATCATTATTAGCTCTCTAACTTAATTATTAAATTAAATTAGTATATAATCTCATAACAATTAATTTTCTTATCTCCTTAATTAATTATTCAACAAATAATTAATTAAACCATATCAACTCAAATTGAACAATTATTTATTCAACAATAAACATATCCATTAAATATTTATATAAATCAATAAATATTTAATATTATAATTTAAAATTCTGGAATGTTACACAGCCTCAAGGGATAGCCAAAAGCCTCTTCAACCCTGGAGACAATGTAACATTACTAATTTTTTTTTGTAAATTATAAATATTTATTGATTTATATAAATATTGATTGGATGTGTTTATTATTGAATAAGTAATTTTTCAATTTGATTGAGTTTATTTAGTTAATTATTTATTTGTTAAATAATTAATGTGATTAGTTAATTATTTATTTGTTAAATAATTAATGTGTTATGTGGATTGAGTTATGTGATTAAGTAATTTATTTAATTGTTATTAAATAAAGTGTAACAAATAACTAAGTGATAAAGAGTTATTAAAATAAATTAAATTAAAGTAAATTTTAATTTAGTTTTGCCAAACAAGGTTTAAGTATTAATCCTTTAATTTTAAATGGTTTGCCAAATAAAGCTTTATGGCTTTTGGATTTCTTTTGAATTTAAATTATTAATTAAATAAATAATATATATATATATAATATATTATTTTGGGTAACTGCTAAATTAATACGATCATTAGTTGAGCGTTAGTTTTTATTGAATTAAAAAGGCGAGCGTTGGTTTTTTAGTATACATATATTGCCATTTGGCTTACCTTAGAGTTGTCTGCTAAAAAAGAAAGAAAGGAGAGAGTTCTCAAAGAGTTGAGATAGAAAAATACAGAGTTCTTCAAGCTTTTCTAAGGGTTTAATAAGTATTCTTATCAACAAAAAGGTATGTGTTTATAACTTTAAATTATGTTTATGTAACCATATATGCTTTTACGCCATATATTTACTATGAATTTGATAGTCTGTGTTCTTCTACTTCACCGTGTATAAGTTTTTACTAAATTCTTGTAAACTATGTTTTGGTAATTGTTATACTAGCATATATTGATAGGTGATTGTATGTTTAACATGTATATAAGATTTTATTCTAATTACGTGTTAAAGAAAGAGGAACTTGGTTTTTAAAGTGAAAAACATGTATGAACGTATGTTTGCAAAATAACAAAATTGGTATGTGATTATACAAATTGTGAACTAATACGCGAATTTAACTTTTTATATATAAATTGGAATATAGGTTTGTATGATAGTATTTCAAAAGTATTAAGTTGGTTATAATTCTTGATTTACGTTCACTGTATTTTAGATATCAAGATATAAACAATGGAGTTTTAAAAGTTTAGTATTAAAGGAAAACAGTGTTTCCAAAGAATTAGTTCTCTGATATTGTTGTTTAGTTGTGTAAAATTCGTACACAAATGCTTCATAAATTTTGTGTGTAATTTTCGTGAAGTTATACGTGCTATTGGATGTCAGTGGATGTTAAAAGTTAGACAGTAGCTTTGCTCTATTTTTCTGGTTTGGTTCTGTGAGTTTTGGCGCCCCAACGTCCAAATTCACGCTCCAGCGTCAAGTTTCGCGCCTTAGGGCCAAAAGTCGCGCCCCAGCCAGACTTCGCGCCACAGTGCCGAAGTCAGCGCCATAGCGCCAAACTTCGCACCGAGTCCCTGTATATTTCTCACGCCGGAGCGCCACCTCAGCGCCGCAGCGCCACCCACAGTACAAATTATGGCGCCGCGGCGCCACTTAGCAGAATGTTCAAAAATGACTTCTGTCTTGCACAGAAGTCTGAAATTTTGATAATAATACTATAAGACCAAATAAATTATGTTATTATAGTATTGTAATGTGTTGAACGAACATGGTGTTAATACCTAACGAATTTATTATCGTTTAGGAATATGATTTGATTACATGGTTATACATTGAAACCATACGTGATGTAGTGTTGATTATGACTAATCATGTCATGTTAACACATGCATATAGGATATTTTGATTTGGATTATAACGGTTTAATCTACGTGCAAGGCAAGTTCTCTAACTCCATACTCTCATTGAGTTAGTTGTTTTTATACAAGTTTTCTAATCCTAAAGCTTCGTTATGTAAATTTCATATGCTATAGTTTATTGAGTAAAGTATTTCTATTAAACAACTTAATTGTATCCAGTTATTCATGATGATACAAGATTCCCGTCTCCACACTTTCGTTGAGATAGTTATTATGATTATGCAAGTTTTTTCTAACTCTAAACTTGTTATATTAGCATGCAAGTATCGTTATTCTGATGAAATCAGTTTATTGTTCAAGTTATTATTTGTTGTGCATGCTTAATAATAAATTTGAAGATATAACCTTAGCTTAATATTGTTCAAATCAAGGTATGATAGATTATTCAATTGTTATGTTATTAGAATTATTCATAAAGCATGAACTTAGAACGAAATGTTTATTCAGTCAGGATTATTCAATAACATAGTGTTATTATCTTTTATTCAACTAATCCTTAGTTGATGTCCGTTAAATTCCAAATTGCCTTGAAGTGTATCCAAACTAAACTATCTTTGGGGCGGACTTGTACTCAAAATATTGAGATGAACAACCCTATTTATAGGGGTTACGGTTAGTTTTGTACTTTGTGCTGAAATGTTTGTATACAATACATGTACGAAGGTTTGATCCCCCTAAGTACTTTAAAGTCATTATGGTCGTATGACTGTAAAAGTTTAAGTTAAAAGATTATTTATAACTGTGGATAAGGTTCGTGGTCATTAGACCCTCAATGAATGTTTAAAATGTTAATAGAACTCATTGTTCAGTTCTATTGAACCCCTGAATGGACAAGGAATGTTAAGATGCTAATAGGACTTATTATTTAGTTCTATTGAGCCCCTGAATGGGCAAGGAATGTTTAAGATGTTAATAGAGCCTATTGTTCAGTTCTATTGAGCCCCTGAATGGGTAGAGAATGTAAAAGTTATTCATTGTTATTTCAAGTGAGCCTTGTTTACTCACTCTTGCCTGTAATATCCTTACAGCTAAAGATAGAAAGGGTGACGTACCTAGCACTAGTAAAGGAAAGGGAAAGATGAACAAGTACTGAAAACTTGTAATAGTTTTGAAAGTTTTATTTTGCAGACTTTGATTTAAAGATTGTAATGGAGTTTATTTTAAAATTTCCGCATGAATGTTTGTTTGTAAAGGTTAGATAACCTGGGAGATTTTATTTTATGTAATTCCTGTATGGGCAAGTTTATTATTCAATTTTATTTATGATTGGGTAGTTATAAATGAATGTTTTGATTACGTGAACACCAAATCTTGAGTTAATGAAGTACCGGGATTTGGGGGTGTCACGGACAACCCCAGGAGGGCAAGAGGTCATTTTGATAAGATAATGTCAACAACCATAGTCCAGCTACAGATATGGTCATAAAGAGCCATCGCTACACTTCCGAGTGCAGACTATGCTAGATAACTTAACGGACTGACATTGAAAACTTGAAGATGATAATATGATCATGAACCCATCTTCCTATGTCATTGCATAGCTCTCAGAGAAAACTTTTTGGAATGGTATGACACACCTCCATAGGATTCCTAGATTGCAAGATACAAGCGTTTCAGCAAACGATGCGTCGATCGAGGTTTACGTATTTTGAGGTAACTGACTGGGCATTTCAATAGGTCTACCTGCGGAAGCCTGGGTCTACATATCAGCTCTATCAACACATTTTTAGCAGATTTAGAGAGAGAGAGAGAGGAAGCTCAGGAGAGAGAAAATTCGAGCTTCTGAGTGAGAAAGGGAGCGATTCTTCATCTCAAACTATGTAAATCTCAATTGTAAATACTTATATACATATACGGTCCGGATCTTAAGCTTAACCCTTATCTAATATACCTTGTATACCCCCTTTTAACGATGGACCAAGTGACGATTCCGTTCGTCGCTATAGGTTCGGTCCGTCGCTATATGTTGTCCATCGCTAAAAGTTAAGACGACAGTTCTATATAAACGAACTGAATCGTCGCCCGGTCGATCACTAAAGGGGGGTATACAAGGTATGTTAGATAAGGGGTAAGCTTAAGATCCAGACTGTATACATATAAACTTCAATATATCAAGTTTTAACTGGCGAAAATCAAATTTAAGGGTGTCTAAAGCCGTTCGTTAGCTAATCTACTGCTAGACTATAAGATTTTCTCAAATCTGTGCTTTTTTATTACTTTAATATATATATATATATATATATATATATATATATATATATATATATATATATATATTATTCAGTGGTGCATATGTAACGATCGAGAAATTTATAATTTAATTTAAATATTTATTGAATTAAATAAATATTTTAAATAATTTTTTTATTAAGGAAAATAAATAATTGATGAATTAATGTGGTAACTAAATTAATTAGTGTTAATTTGAATAATGATAATTTTATCTAATGGATTTAATTTAAGGAAGTAATTAAATTAAATCAATTGCTTAATATTTTAGAAAATAATTTAATTAAATGAATTGTTTAATTTAAGGAAATAAATAAATTAAATATAGAGATTTGTCTAATTTATTAATTAAATTAGATATATAATTATTTATTAATGATAATAAGATTTTTATTATTAGTATTATAAGTCATTTAAATTAACTAAACAAAGTTATTTAAATTAATCAACTAAAAATGTGACATAAAACTATATAATATAAATGTTATTAAAATAATTTAGTTGGGAGAGTTTCTAGTTAGCCAAACAGTGCCTTGTGGCCTTTGGCTTATTTGAGCTGACGCTTGTTGGTTTTTGTAACTAAAAAAGAACGTGGATTTCAGTTTATGATTACATATGTTATACCTAAGGCTAGCGTCTAGTTCTTTTTTTTTTCTTATTTCACGTATTTTGGCTAAGGAGAATAACAGAGGTTTAGAGAGAAAATACAGAGAAAAGATAAGAGAGAAGAGAGATAATTCTTGAGTTTTCTAAAGAAAATTCAGTGGTAATAATAAGGGTTTTAAGCAAATTGGAGGTATATTATCTAAACCTTAGTATTATATATGTATTTATATATACATATATGAGTTACGACATAGATTTCTATTCTCTGTGAAGTCGATTTTGTTGAATTATTGCTAGATAATTGAATTGTGATGATTATATGTGTTGGTTGTGTTTGAGTTTATATGTAAACAAGAATTCGTATGCTAATTATAGTTTTAAAAGGAAGAAAAATATGACAGTGTATATTTTCCATATGGCTTGTGAGTAGTACTAATTCTAGTGGCCAATTCGTATGCTAAACTGTAAATTGAGTCTTAATTATGCTAGTCAATTAAGAAACGAGCATAAAGTAATTTTAAATAAGTGTTTTGGCCAAGTTTTGAGATGTCAGTGATGATTTTTGTGTAAGATGTTCAAAAATGGAGTTTTTTATGAAAACATGGAAATTTGAGAAATTAAACTAGTTTTAGTTGATGATAAATTGTGTTAATTGGTTGTAAATGTTAGCAATCATGTTTGTAATAGTCTGTACCAATTGTAGATGTTAATTTCACTATTTGGTGGGTTAAATTTGTGTTTGTTGGGATAAAGACGGCTATTATTCACTGCCGTCTCTGCGTCTGTCTGAACATCGACGCAGCTACGCCGGTGCCAAGGCAAAAATTGCGCAGCTGCAGCGGCGCAGCTGCGCCAGTCACAAGCCTATGTGTGGCGCAGCTGCGCCACACCCTGAACTGAGACAGTGAGGTCTGCTTGTTTTTAGGTTAGGCATATCGGACTTGTGTTAGTTTAGAGTGTATGTTAATGATATTAAAACATGTTATAAACTATAATAACAGATGTTAATGTGTTGAAATGAAAAGTACACAGATTTGAAATAATTATTTAAATAAGTTATAAAATGAAACCAAATTAGATTTTTCAAAAGTTATATATAAACGATAAGGTTTATGTTGATCAATGTGTGATTTTAGAAGCGTTAAGTATGTCAACCTAAATGGTTAGGTGCTAGGTTAGGGTTATGACCTAAATAATGGTTTAAACCCTAAAGCTAATGTGACACCCCTAAAATTGGTATACATCACCCATCTTGAGTTGCCAAATACATGGTACAAAATTCAAATACAAACTTATTATACAACAGTCGTGTAAAATACGACAAAACATATGCTGTGAGTTTTAATACAAATATTGTCATCAAGACAATATCCACACTCAATGGATTCCTCATTATATTTATTATTACACTATTTTACAGAATAGTGAGGACTAGTAATGCACCATCTAGGACCATTACTGTGTTCCCCGACTAGCCCCAGCTACGTTCTCATTTCCTGAAGAGAATAATGAAAGTAAAAGGGTGAGCTCAACTAGTCCAGTAAGAAATATTATGACTAAGATAATGCAGAATAATTTATTGTTAGCCTTCAACGGTGTTAAACTAATAAAATATAATAAACATCAAGTTTAACTGCAGCGGAACAAGTAGAGATTAAAATCTACTATCTTCTATGATTTAAAAGGTTTTTCATCACTTTTATCGCTGAGACTCAACTTAAAAAATAATCCACATCATCAAATCATCCCTGCACTACAGGCCAAGGATATTCTTTAGTATCAAGACAACAAATTATCCATGCACTACGTGCCAAAGATAATCGTGTTTTCATTAACGGTCCTGATCATGCCATAAAATAATTCATTTTTGCACCATTGGCCGAAGAGAATCCATAGCCATAATCATACCACAAACTGTCCATCAATGCATTACGGGCCAATGAGGACTTTTTCCACATCATTTGTAACATTACGGTCATGGTTATACCGAATAATCTCTGGTCATAATCATACCAAGTCTATATATGCACTACAGGCCACAGATGACTTTCAACATAATATAAACATGAGGATGATGACAATGATATAAGAATTCAATAAAACAAGTTCAAGAATTAATTTATCCAGGACCCAATAATGTTCAAATTGTCAACATGATACTTCTTTGTAGAGTAAAATTCAAGAATGTTCAGAAGAATATTTCCATGAAAAGATACTGGATGAAGCGCAAATATCAAGGATATTCCTCTAATTTCATGGAGTATAGAAGTCAAAACTTTAACCAACTGAGTATAATAGAATATATGAAACTGCAAATGGATCTTCACCTGCCATGCGATAATTCCACGTATACAGATCATTTCCACAATTTAATAAGGAATGAATACAAAGGATCATTCAACATTCAAGTGGTAATCAACATAGACATGTTATTCCAACAGAATAATAAAGAATAAAATAACAGAAGGATTCATCATGCATGCGATAGACTGCACAGACAGGTTATTCCCAACAAAATAATAAATAATGGAACCAGGTCCGGCATAAACGCACAGATAGGATATTCTGACAGAATAATAAATAATGGAACCAGGTCCGGCGTAAAAGCATAGATATGATATTCTGACAGAATAATAATTAATGGAACTAGGTCCGGTGTAAACGCACAGACATGATGTTCCAACAGAATAATAAAGAATGAAATAACAGAAGAATTTTACCATGTATGCAGTACTTTGCATAGACATGTTATTCTAACATAATAATAAATAATGGAATAACAGAAGAATTTCACCAAGTGTAGGGTATCCCGCGTATACAGGTTATTCCAACAGAATAATAAAGAATGGAATAACAGAAGTTCTCTTCACGAATAAGAAAGAAAGAATACCCCTTACAAGTACATCAAATAATATCCCTTACCTTAGAAAGAAGAGTATTCCGACTGGTAGGACGAGGATATATTCGAAGAAAACTTGCACTACGCTCAAAGCTTTCTTAAACTCTAAAGAAATACGCTCAAGATTATAGAAGAAGAACTCTCTCTCTCTATATAGTTTCTCTCTCTAGAGTTTCAGTGAATTCGTAAGAAATAATGATGGACTGAGTTTCTATTTATAGAAGAATGGACTGCATAGTAACTAATTCATGAATGGTCCAGATTGATTTACTTTAATCTGACGGTCCATATTTAAAGCAAAATCTTTAAATAAAATATAATATATTCTATTTATAATCTAATAAAATGAATAACTTTATAAAAGTATTCTGTTTTATATAAAAAGATTTTACTATGCAAAACACTATGTAGGCACTATGCATAATAAAATATAATATATTCTAATTATTGTCTAATAAAACAAATAACTTTATAAAAGTATTTTGTTTTATATAAAAAGATTTTACTATTAGCCTAATAAATCGAATAACTTTATAAAAGTATTCTATTTTATGTAAAAAGCTTTTCTGTTTTATTACAATAATAATACCAACAAAACAAAACTGAGTGACTTATCACGTAAGCATCAATAATCAATACCAGGTGCTACTATGCAACCATGCGTATTACTGTTGTGACGCCCCCAAAATAGGAATACATCACCCATCTTGAGTCACCAGATACATGGTACATAATACAAATACAAACTAATTATACAACAGTCGTGTAAAATACGACAAAACATATGCTGTGAATTTTAATACAAATACTGCCCTCTAGAGAGTATACAAACTCAATGGAGTCCTCATTACGTTTATTATCATACTATTTCACAGAATGGTGAGGACTACTAATGCACCATCTAAGACCATCACTCTGTTTCCCGACTAGTCCCTGCTACGTTCTCATTTCTTGAAGGGAACAGTGAAAGAAAGGGTGAGCTCAACTAGCCTAGTAGGAAATATTATGACTAAGATAATGCAGAATAAATTATCGTTAGCCTTTAACAGTGTTAAAGTGATACAATATAACAACCATCAAGTTTAACTGCAGCGAAACAAGCAATCCATTAAAAGAGTCAAGTAGAGAATAAAATCTACTATCTTTTATGATTTAAAAGATTTTTCATCACTTTTATCGTTGGGACTCAGCTTAATAAATAATCCACATCATTAACTCGTCCCTGCACTACGGCCAAGGATATTATTAGTATCAAGACCACGAATTATCCATGCACTACAACTAAAGATAATCATGTTTTCATCAACGGTCCTGATAATGCCATAAAACAATTAATCTTTGCACCCTTGGCCGAAGAGAATCCATATCCATAATCATACCAAAAACTGTCCATCAATGCACTACGAGCCAATAAGGACTTTTTCCACATCATTTGTAACATTACGATCATGATTACACCGAATAATCCCTGGTCATAATCATACAAAGTCCATCTATGCACTACAGGTCATAGATGACTTTCAAAAAAAATATAAGCATGAGGATGATAACAATGACATAAGAATTCAATAAAACAAGTTCAAGAATTAATTTATCTAGGAACTAATAACGTCTAAATTGTCAACATGATACTGCTTTGTAGAGTAAAATTCAAGAATTCTCAGAAGAATATTTCCATGAAAAGATACTGGATGAAGCACAAATATCAAGGATAATGCACTAATTTCATGGAGTATGGAAGTCAAAGTTTTAACTAACTGAGTATAATAAAGAATGGAATAACAAAAGAAATTACCATGCATGCGATACTTCGCATAGACAGGTTATTCTAACAGAATAATAATTACGGAACCAGGTCATGCGTAAAGAACAGACAGGATGTTCCAACAGAATAATAAAGAATGGAATAATAACAGAAATCACCATGCATGCGGTTCTTTGCATAGACATGTTATTCCAACAGAATACCAATAAAGACGGAACCAGGTCCGACGTAAAACGCACAGACAGGATATTCCAATAGAATAATATTAAAGACGGAACTAGGTCCGACATAAAATGCACAGACAGGATATTCCAACAGAATAATAAAGAATAAAATAATAGAAGAATTTCACCAAGTATAGGGTATCCTGCGTATACAGGTTATTCCAACAGAGTAATAAAGAATGGAATAACAGAAGTTCTATTCATGAATAAGAAAGAAAGAATACCCCTTATGAGTACAACAAATAATATTCCCTACCTTAAAAAGAAGAGTACTGGATATAGGAGTAGTGAAGTAGCAGAATACTTTTCTTCTTTCTCTCTATAATTTCTCTTTATAATAATTGCTCTAAAGCTTTTGTGAATTGGTGAGAAATGAAGGAAGAATGAGCTTCTTTTTATAGAAAAATATAGTTTCGATAATTGTACGTTTTGGGGCTCGAAATATTACAGTATAATACCTTCCTCTTTTTCTTCATTTTTAATTTAGTCCTACAAGTATTATCAATCTTGCACCAACTCCCCTAATAGTAAATCATGTAAATCAATAGTACAATCATGTGAATAAATAGTATAATCATGTGAAAAAATTAATTACAGTATAGTACCTCCATCTATACCTCCATTTTTAACTTAGTCATGCAAGTATTATCAATCTTGCACCACCACCCCTAATAGTTTAAGAATGTGAATCAATAGTACCCCATGAATAGTAACTCATGAATAGTAACTCATGAATAGTAACTCGTGAATAGTACTCCGACACAAAAAGTGCTCCGAATACCCAAGTGAACAATATAACCTCCAGACATCAATTATTATGAAAATAAATGTCAATTTCAACTAACACTAATAATCCCAATACAATGGAACAATCAATTTCATCTTTAATCAACATAACTTATTCATCATTAATATTATAACTCAGAATATTTAACAACCAGGTCGTTCCCAGGAAAGAGGGGGCTTTCCGATAAGGGTTTCTCCTTATTGGTGCGCAATTAGGTGACCAAACCTCTCATTGACAGAACTTCTAGACATTGTCAATATTGCATATAATAATATGAATAACTTTGTCGTCTCAATTATTGATTTAATAATAATAAATATTATGCAGATGATACTATAACAATAATTGAATCAATAATATGAAAGATATGATGCAACAATTACTGTTGCAATAATTGAGTATAACTGAGTGACTTCTCACGTAAGAATCAATTATCAATATCGTGTGCTACTATGCAACCACGCGTATTACTGTACTTTTAACACCGGGTGTTTCAACAGTTAACAGTAAAACTTCTGCCATTATTTTCATAAAGTATTTTTGTCGTTTTCTCAATCCGAGAATAATTTCGTTGCGGGGTCCACCAATGATTGTACCTTCGTACGGATATTCTCCGATAAAAAGAATATTCCCCGACCAATCGAATATTATATAACCACTTGCGTACTTTACAAAATTTATAAATATAGCCCACAACTATAACATTATATCAAATCCACTCCATAATATTAAAAAAATATTTCGAGAAAATTTAATCTTTATTCATAAAATCTGGGGTCTCACAATCTCCCCTCCTTATGGAATTTCGCCCGCAAAATTTACGTGCGTACCTAGAATGCCGAAGAGATGAGGATACCCTGACTTCATTTCAGATTCTAACTCTTGAGGTATAACCTTTGAGTGTTGAATACAATCATTTTTATCCAAGATTTTAAAATGTATCTCATCATATGTTATATCATCCGCTATCTCGTCCGATTCTAAATTAATAATGTGGTTCAGGTCGTACACATATTTACGTAACATCGATACGTTATGAACAAGTGACATACTTGACGGTAAAATGAGTCTATAAGCCACAGTTCCTACTCGATCAAGGATTTTGAATGGGCTAATTAAATCGAGGGTTGAGATTTCCACTCTTCGTCGATTCTTGCTTCTAGAATAACGCCCTCTTGAACCTTTTCTTCAAATTCATCAGATTCGAGTGTGTAGCTTAAGAAGCTTTAACTTTATTGATTAAAGTCTATTCTACTCCTATATTCGTTATCTTCACGGGGGTTCATATATTCACACTTGTAAATGCATACGATCTTCTACTCAACATGTCAGCTATCACGTTCGCTTTTCCACGATGGTATTGAATGATATGATCATAATCTTCAACAGCTCGAGCCAACAACTTTGGCACATTACACGTTCATATTAGTTAAAGAAATATTTGAGGGTTTAAGAAATGGGTTTTGTACTGGGGTCAATAAAAAATTCGATTTCACGCTCTAGGGGTAGGCTAAGAAGTTCTTCGAGAATATGTCAAGAAATTTATTAACAATAGAAATATCATTCATAACTGTGACTCTCATCCAAGACTTGGATAGCACGTCACATTGATACCTATCAACTTGCCACCGTTATTCACTACGTCCCCTATGGAAAGTTCGGCTTCCGTGCATTCCACACAAGGAAGTCAACAATGAAAGGATCGAGGCTCTTTATTTATGGCTTGATATGACAATGATTGACGTTAGTGGTTTGGTTACTTTGAATTCACATAACAGGTTGGTTAGGAGTATGAAAGCTAACAACCTTACGAAAAGCATGTTGATTAGTTAACCAATCATTTCCAAAAATCACATCGAAGGCAAGCATTTTCAAAGAGATAAGATCGACAAGTAACGTGAAAGTGTTGATTTGAACAAGATTTATAAATAGTGGAGGTAACGAAGGTTTCTCCCAACTAAGTTTAAACAGATATATCAAAGTCTAACTTCTCCGGAGTTAAATTCAAACATTAAACACAACTAGGTGTAATAAAAGAGTGAGTAGAATCAATATCTAACACGGTATAGACTTCGCAAGAGTTTATGGCTAACATACCCGTGATAATTTTATTTAGGTTCCTCATCACGAAAAAAAATGCTCTCTCTTAAACTACCGGCTTTGGCTTGTCTGGGACATCTTTTTGTGCCTCTATCCTAGCTGAAGTTGTCTTCGGTGAATGACAAAATCGGGCTAAGTGACCTTCTCTTCCACAATTATAGAATTCTTTGGATGGCATCGTGCAGTTTGGACTGATGTGTCCCTCCCCTCCGCATTTGAAGCATACAACCGTTGATCGTTCTTCTTCCTTTAAAACGGGTGCTGGTGCTTCTGTCTTTCCATCATTATTGAACCTTCTCTTCTGAAATTTCCACTTCTATTATTTTGGCCATGATTACCACTGAAGTGGTTATCATTCTTGGGTTGATAATTTCCCCCACGATGGTTATCATTGTTCCGATGACCGTTGTCACCGGTACGATTATTATCATGTTGTTGCTCGTTACCTTTTGGTTGTGTTGACTCATTATCGCGCTCCAATAACTGAGCCATATTCACAACATCTGAATACAAACACAGTTTATGAGAAATAAGATATTGACGTATCTCTGGTTTCAAACCTCTTAAAAACATTCGCATCATTCGCTCCTCATTATCAACCAAATGGGATGCAAACCGGGATAACTCTGCAAATTTAGCCTCGTATTGCGACACGATCATATTGTTTTATTCCAACTTTATAAATTCCACCTCCTTCATGTGACGAATGCTTTCGGGAAAGTACTTGTCATTGAACAGCTCATGGAACTTCTCCCAAGACATCTTGCGTCAGGCGGGGTATGTTTTAAAGATTCCCGTCAGTGATCTGCCTCTTCATGCAACATAAAGGTGGCAAAGAGAACCTTTTGCTCCTCGGAGCATCTCAAGACATCAAATATCTTAGTGATCTACTTTAACCACGTCTCTACCTTAAGTGGTTCTAGCTTTCCCAAAAAACTTCGGTGGTCCCAGCTCCTTGAATTGCTTAGCGATGACTAACCGTGGATTGCCATTGTTTCCTCCTGCATTATGAACAGGAGTGTCCTTCGCCTGATGTTGCATGAATTCTAAAAAGCTCCTAAACGTACCGTCGTTCGTCAATTGATCAGTGTTGGTGTTTACAAGAGGATTATCGCCATTCTGTTACACATTTTCCTGATTATTTATCTGTGGAGACTCAATGGTCTCCTATGCTCCATTGCTATTCTCAACATTCTCGGGTGTCATTTTTAAATACTGCCACAAAACAAGGGTTAATTGACATCACATATTATCCCTATACTCTGACCGACCAATTAAATACCAAATAAACTTAGGTAGGTCATACTAGTGAAAGAATTCCCCATCTCTCCCCTCCTAGTTCTAGTCTCACATCTTAGCCAGAGATCATATCCCTAAGCTTTGATACCAACTGTGATGCCCCCAAAATAGGAATACATCACCCATCTTGAGTCGCCAAATACATGGTACAAAATAAAAATATAAACTAATTATACAACAGTCGTATAAAATACGAAAAACGTATGCTGTGAATTTTAATACAAATACTGCCCTCTATAGAGTATACAAACTCAATGGAGTCCTCATTACATTTATTATCACACTATTTCATAGAATAGTGAGGACTACTAATACACCATCTAGGACCATCACTCTGTTCCCCGACTAGTCCCTGCTATGTTCTCATTTCCTAAAGAGAACAGTGAAAGAAAGGGTGTGCTCAACTAGCCCAGTAAGAAATATTATGACTAAGATAATGCAGAATAAATTATCGTTAGCCTTCAACAGTGTTAAACTGATACAATATAACAACCATCAAGTTTAACTGCAGCGGAATAAGCAATCCATTAAAAGAGTCAAGTAGAGAATAAAATCTACTATCTTTTATGATTTAAAAGTTTTTTCATCACTTTTATCGCTGGGACTCAGCTTAATAAATAATCCACATCATTAACACATCCCTGTACTACGGCCAAGGATATTTTTAGTATCACGACCATGAATTATCCATGCACTACAGCTAAAGATAATCATGTTTTCATCAACGATCCTGATCATGCCATAAAATAATTCTATGCACCCTTTGCCGAAGAGAATCCATAGCCATAATCATACCAAAAACTATCCATCAATGCACTACGGGCCAATGTGGACTTTTTCCACGTCATTTGTAATATTACAGTCATGATTACACCGAATAATCCCTGGTCATAATCATACCAAGTCCATCTATGCACTACATGCCATAGATGACTTTCAAAAAAATATAAGCATGAGGATGATGGCAATGACATAAGAATTCAATAAAACAAGTTCAAGAATTAATTTATCCAGGAACTAATAACGTCCAAATTGTCAACATGATACTGCTTTGTAGAGTTAAATTCAAGAATGCTCAGAAGAATATTTTCATGAAAAGATACTGGATAAAACGCAAATATCAAGGATATTCCACTAATTTCATGGAGTATGGAAGTCAAAGTCTTAACCAACAGAGTATAATAAAGAATAGAATAATAAAAGAAATCACCATGCATGCGGTACTTCGCATAGACAGGTTATTCCAACAGAATAATAAGTAACGGAACCAGGTCATGCGTAAAACACAGACAGGATGTTCCAATAGAATAATAAAGAACGGAATAATAACAGAAATCACCATGCATGAGGTACTTTGCATAGACAGGTTATTCACACAGAATACCAATAAAGACGGAACCAGGTCCGGTGTAAAACGCACAGACAGGATATTCCAATAGAATAATAATAAAGACGGAACCAGGTCCGGCGTAAAATGCACACACATGATATTCCAACAGAATAATAATAAAGACGGAACCAGGTCCGGCATAAAACGCACAGACATGATATTCCAACAGAATAATAAAGAATGAAATAACAGAAGAATTTCACCAAGTATAGGGTATCCCGCGTATAAAGGTTATTTCAACAGAATAATAAAGAATGGAATAACAGAAGTTCTCTTCATGAATAAGAAAGAAAGAATACCCCTTATGAGTACAACAAATAATATTTCCTACCTTAAAAAGAAGAGTACTGGATATAGGAGTAGTGAAGTAACAGAATACTTTTCTTCTTTCTCTTTATAATAATTGCTCTAAAGCTTTTGTGAATTGGTGAGAAATGAAGGAAGAATGAGCTTCTATTTATAGGAAAATATAGTTTCGATAATTGCACGTTTTGGGGCTCGAAATATTACAGTATAATACCTTCCTCTTTTTCTTCATTTTTAATTTAGTCCTGCAAGTATTATCAATCTAGCACCAATTCCCCTAATAGTAAATCATGTGAATCAATAGTGCAATCATGCAAGTATTATTAATCTTGCACCACCACCCCTAATAGTATAAGAATGTGAAACAATAGTACCGTGTGAATAGTAACTCGTGAATAGTAACTCATGAATAGTACTCCGACACAAAAATTGCTCTGAATACCCTAGTGAACAATATAACCTCCAGACATCAATTATCATCGAAAAAAAATGTCAATTTCAACTAACACTAATAATCCCAATACAATGGAACAATCAATTTCATCTTTAATCAACACAACTTATTCATCATTAATATTATAACTCACAATATTTAACAACCAGGTCGTTCCCAGGAAAGAAGGGGCTTTCCGATAAGGATTTCTCCTTATTGGCGCGCAATTAGGTGATCAAACCTCTCCTTGACAAAATTTCTAGACATTGTCAATATTGCAAATAATAATATGAATAACTTTGTCGTCTCAATTATTGATTTAATAATAATAAATATTATGCAGATGATACTGTAACAATAATTGAATCAATAATATGAAATATATGATGCAGCAATTACTGTAGCAATAATTGAGTATAACTTAGTGACTTCTCACGTAAGTATCAATAATCAATATCGTGTGCTACCATGCAACCACATGTATTACTGTACTTTTAACACCGAGTGTTTCAACAATTAACGGTAAAACTTCCGCTGTTATTTTCATAAAGTATTTTTGTCGTTTTCTCAATCCGACAATAATTCCGTTGCGGGGTCCACCAATGATTGTACCATCGTACGGATATTCCCTGACAAAAAGAATATTCCCTGACCAATCGAATATTATATTACAACTTGCGTACTTTGCAAAATTTATAAATATAAACCATAACTATAACATTATATCAAATCCACTCCATAATATTAAAAAAATTATTTTTAGAAAATTAAATCTTTATTCATAAAATCTGGGGTCTCACAAATGTACTTTTACTACCGAGTAGTTCAACAGTTTTAACAGTAAAACTTCCGCCGTTATTTGTCATTTTCTCTATCCAACAATAATTCTATTGTGGGGTCCACCAATGATTGTACCGTCGTACGGATATTCCCTGACAACAAGAATATTTCCCAACCAATCGAATATAATATGACAACTTGTATACTATGTAAAATTTATAAATTCTACCCACAACTATAACATTATATCAAATCCACACCATAATATGCAAAAAAATATTTCGAGAAAATTAAATCTTTATTCATAAAATCTGGGGTCTCACAATCTCCCCTCCTTATGAAATTTTGCCCTCGAAATTTATGTACGTACCTGGTATGCCATAGAGGTGAGGATACCTTGACTTCATTTCATATTCTAATTCTTGAGGTATAACCTTTGAGTGTTGAATACGATCCTTCTTATCCAAGATTTTAACACGTATCTCCTCATACGTTAAATCTTCTGCTATATCGTTTTGTTCTAATTTACTAATGTGGTTCGGGTCGTCCACATATTTACGTAACATCGATACATAAAAAAAATGTTCTGAACATGCAATATACTTAGCGGTAAAACGAGTCTATAGGCCAAAGTTCCTACTCGATCGAGGATTAAAAATGGGCCAATTAAATCGAGGGTTGAGATTTCCTCTATTCGTTGATTCTTACTTCTAGAATAATGCCCATTTAAACCTTCTTCTTCATATTTATCAGCTTCGGGTGTGTAGCTTGAGCGGCTTTAACTTTATCAATTAAAGTTGATTCTAATCGTATATTTATTATCTTCACATGGGTCCCTAGAGTCTTTAACTCTATCTTCATCATTTGTAAGTTATACGAAATGAGTCTTTGTGTTAACAACATCGCACTCGCATATAAAGGTTATTTCCCATGATGGTATTGAATGGTACGATCGTAATCTTCAATAGCTCGAGCCAACATCTATGGCGCATGTTACGTTCATTTTGGGTGAAGAAATACTTGAGGGCTTAAGAAATGGGTTTTGTACTGGGGTCAATACAAAATTCAATTTCACGCTCTTGGGGTAGGCTAAGAAGTCTTCAAGAATACGTCAAGAAATTTATTAATGATAGGAATATCATTCAAAACTGTGACTCTCATCCAAGACTTGGATAGCACGTGTAATGAAGGTTTCTCCCAATGGAGTTTTAATAGATAAGTCAAAGTCTAATTTATCAGGAGTCAAATTTAAACATTGAGCGTAAGCAAGAGAGATAAAAGAATGGGTAGAACCAGTATCTAATAAGATATTAACTTCGCAAGAATTTATAATTAACAAACTCGTGCTAACTTTGTTTGGGTTACTCGCTTTTTGAGAAGTCAAGAAAAACGCTCTTCCTGAAACCACCGACTTTGTTTTGTTCGTATTCGCCTTTAATGCCACCGTTCCAGCTGGACTTGACTTCACTATACAACAAAATCGAGCTAAATGACCTTCTCTTCTTGAAATTTTCAATTCTATTATCTTGGTCATGATTACCACCGAAGTGGTTACCATTCTTAGCATGATAATTTCCCCAACGATGGTTATCATTGTTCCGATGGCCGTTGCCACTGGTATGATTATTATCGTGTTGTTGATCGTTAGCTTTTGGTTGAGCTAACTCAACGGTCTTATGTGCTTCTTTGCTTATCTCAGTATTTTCAGATGTCATTTTCAGATACTGCCAAAGAACAAAGGTTAATTGACATGTAACATATTATCCATATACTCTGACCGACCAATTAAATATCAAATAAACTTAGGTAGGTCATACTAGCGAAGAAATTCTCCGTCTCAACCCTCCTAGTTCTTGTCTCACATCTCAGCCAGGGATCATATCCCTAAGCTTTGATACCAACTGTGACGCCCCCAAAATAGGTATGCATCACCCATCTTTAGTCGCCAAATACATGGTACAAAATTCAAATACAAACTAATTATACAACAGTCGTGTAAAATACGACAAAACATATGCTGTGAGTTTTAATACAAATATTGTCATCTAGACAATATCCACACTCAATGGAGTCCTTATTACATTTATTATTAAACTATTTTACAGAATAGTGAGGACTACTTGTGACGCCCCCAAATCCGGTTACTTGAAACCTGAACTTGGTGCTTCACGATACCAATCTATAAGCTGACTAATACAAATAATAATAACAATAATATAAAATTCAAACTAAATTTACATATGCATCAAAGTTTATCTCCCCAGGTACGAGACCATAAAGTACATTCCTTACAATACATGATATTATTATTATATATATATATATATATATATATATATATATATATATATCATTGTCTTAATAATATAAAACTATTACAGCAACTACCACAAATCTTATTCGATTAGCTTTCCTTTTCCTTTGTTTCTGCTTGAGCTTTCTGGTTCATCAAATTTAACTGAAAACATTTAAATTAAGTAAGGATGAGCATTTGAGTGCCCAACAAGTAATATCAATTATATGTATATAAGCTGAAAGAATTTAAATATTTTCTTTATATAACTCTTCTACAACGAATCAAAAGTTGTGAAGTAATCTGAACCGATAATAATAACATAACAACTCTCTTTCAAATTTTTGAAACAACATACTGGCTATAAATGGGGTTTAAGTGACATACTATGAACATTGTTTTTATTTTCAAAATGGTTTAGCAGAACTTCATCCGTATACCGTCATAACTTACGGACACGGGGGTGATCAGCCCGTTGTACCCTATATTGATCAACACTACATTACAAGAACGATGTTATCGGTCACTCTGTCCTCCTTGGGTGTATAAAAGTTTTCCCATATTCGGGATGTTAATACTTAGTCTTGAGTCCAAACCAAAGAAATTTGATTGGATACAAAAAGATTTTATCTTGTTCAACAATAATCTATAATTCAACATATACGTATACGGATAATTGACAAAAGTGTATCAAAATGTGAATGAATACCGTGATTATCCAAGTGGGGACACTTGTATAACCATTTATAGAAATTAACGAATAAAATATATATCTGAACTAAAATGCTGATAATCAATGAGTGTATATAATCTGTACATGAATAATATAATTTTGAAACATTCTTATTCATGTCCATTGCATAAAGAAAATGCAAAGGTAGGATACTTGCTTGATACGCTGCTTACAGAATGCAACTTATAATCACCTATCAGTAGTAAGATCATTTACTGATTAGAATAATATATTACAACATATAATACTACTGCCTATTGCAGTCAACACGTAACCTAATCACATTATCACACATATCTAACAGTCATTAAATCATAAACAAACAATAACACATTCAAAATATCTAAGTCTATATTAATTTCTGAAAATTGTCGGTGTATCGATAACTTTATCGGGTAATTATCAAGTCTAAGACTCTATTCTGTATCTCAACATCCTTAAGTATCAGTCATATTATTTTAAATGACTTAGTAAACATTTATAACAATTTATCATGAATTTTCGAATATCGAAATCATAATTAAATGATTTAAATATCAAACAATTCTATTATCTTTAATATTCAATTAATATTAAACTATTAATGAAACCATTACCAAAATATCAAAGTTATTTATAATAACTTAAAATATTTTTAATCTATTTATATCCCTTTTAAATGATTTTTAAGTAAATTAAACTATTTTTAAACTATTTATTTAATGTAATTATTAAATAAATAAAATATCCTTAATATTACATTATTATCATTAATATTGATTTATTAATGAAATTATCCTTTAAATATTAAAAATTATATTTTATAACTTAAAATATTTTTTTAAACACTTTATTTTAATTTAAAATGATTCTTAAAATAATAAAATCATTTTAAAAATAAATTATCTAATATAATCATTAAAAAACTTTAATATCGTTAATAATAATTAATTAATAAAATTAATCACAAAATATTAAAAGTCCTTTAAATTTTTTTCTTATACCATAATATAATTTTAAATAATTTTTCAAATATTAAAATCATTTTAAATAATTTATTTAATATTATAATTAAATAAATTAAATATCTTAAATATTCCAAAAATATTAAATATTTATGAAATATATCCAAGATAATTAAAATATAATTTGCGGACTTTAAAATAATTTTTAAGAATTTATTTGGTATTTTTTATAATTTAAAACTAATTAATACTAATTATTTAATAAAAATAATTAATTTAGAAATTAAATTGTCGCTAAAGCCTTTGGTGACAGAAGAGCCTTTGGTTCTCATAGTGTAATGTTTTCGTGATCTAATACTTTCATATTGCAGCTAGCATGTAATAGTATAGATTCATTTCACAAAATCACTCTAAAAACCTTTCAATCATTAGATCTGATCCGATCAAATCATGTCAAAATACTTGTTCTAACGGTTTCTGGAAAATCCAGAAACCCAACTTTATGATCGAGTGACCCAATTTGACCATATACTACTACAATTCTGTTGTTTGTTTAAGTGTTATAAGGACATGTACCTAGACTAAAACAAGCAGGCTACAATTATACTACAACAACAACATCATAAACGTAACCAAAAACAACTGTGAGATCCATGGGCTCAAAAGTACTATCAGACTCAGTTTTTCAAATTTTGGGTTGCCCAGAATTTCATCCGGTCAGTCTCAGTCAACGATGTTTGACCTTAAACAACTTCTAATCTACAACAGATATGACCATGATTCCTTTTGTAAAATAAAGACAACATGACAAACTACACATAACAAGCTTTAAACATCAAAAACGCTTAACAGGCTGAGATCTACAGCCTTTGACATTCTTTGTCAGAAGACAAAAATGAAAATTTCCAAATTTTGAAGATCTTCAAATCTGAGCTTCTAAATATTATGGATCTAACATCTATCAACCTAGATAATCATAAGACACTATAATAAACATATTCTAACACTTAAACATAACATCTAACACAAAAAAATTGGACAGAAATTCAAGTAGGGTTTTATACCTTTTCCAAACTTTGATTCTGATTTCTATGCTTCTGATTTGTTATGGGATTTTGTGGGGCTGTGTTTAGGACTGATATAGCAAGAGATTTTTGAAGGTTTGGTCTACAGAGAATGGCTAAGTGATTGTTGCACAATTTTAGAATAAATGTGCATTTCATCTCTCTTTAAATTATACAAATCATGCATACAATGATGTGTGATGGCTGAATTATGTGTGGGTAATGTTATAGTGTCATGGTAGATTCTAGAAGATGGTGAATGGCTGGCATTTGTGAAGATTCTAGCAACAATGCAACTAATAATGCACTAATAAGACCAAAAAGGGTATTTTGGTAATTTCACTTAAAATGTCAAGGACATTCTTGTACAAGGTAATTAAATCTAGGGTTTATTCACTAGATTATTAATCTTACAATTACCCAAATAATTCCTAGGGTTTGACAATTTAAAATAATTGTACAATAACATTTTAATTAAACACAATAAATTAAAATTAGGGTTTTTAATAGAAAACTAGGGTTTCTTAATATTAATCATTAGGGTTTCCTAATTATCTGTATATTTTACTGTAATTAGGGTTTCTTCTAATTACAGACATTCTAATACACAGTAAAAATCATATAACACAGTTACTACTCAGTCTTATCTCATAATTGAGTTTAATATTTAGGGTTTAACAACATGGTATAAGGATCATAATTTACCACATTTGACCAATATTAACAGTCTACAGATATACGGTATATATTTATAGTACTGAAACTTAAAATATAATTAATATTACATTATTATTCTCATTCCTGGATAAAAATCCAAATTTAGGGTTTGGATTCCATATCTGACTTATCCTTCGTGCACAGCATCAATAATCCAGTTAAATTTATTAACTTAAATATTCTGAACAGATTCATATAAGAAAATATTTATTATCATAATTCTAATTGTCTCTTCATATATTATTTAAATAATATCCAATCATGTTTTCATGGAAAATAATTAATAAAAATATTCCTGCTTACAGAAATTAATTACCATAAAAATATAATTTGTAGTAATTAATAATTCTAAAATTATTTCTAATTTTTCAAGTAATAAATATATTTTCACTTATCGTACACATTACTTGATACTTATTTTTATATAAAAAAATTCATATGCAAAAATTCCTTGTTTATTTTTATAGAAAATATCAGGTTATTATATTCACCTTCCCTTATAAGGATTCCGTCCCCGAAATCACCATTTTAAAACTCATACGTACAAGGGTACATAACATATATAATCATTACAAGTAAACCTCGACCATAATTGATCGAACTGATCTGTAACTATTCATCATAAAGTTTATCTATCTGATTAAACAGAAATTTGATTTCTAAAAGAACTCAAATTCCTCTTTCAAAATTTCTTTATAAAATAATTTACTATATATATAGAAAAATTATATAAAATATATAAGTTATTCGAATAGCACCTGGAATTCCATTTCCAGCTGCCACAATAACCTCGACCGTCATGTTGAAGACCCTCGCAGTTGGGTTATTGGTTGAGGTCGGTCCTTTGATCGCCAAAGTCCCACTTCCTGTCCTCGTGGTTACATTCCCTGCCTCCATTATCCTCTTTGGACAATCTTTCACCTGATGTTCAGTCGATCCACATATAAAACACCCACTATTCATCCTTGGGTTAGGGCAGTTGGGAAAGATATGACCCTCCTGCCCGCACTTGTAACACACAAACTTACCCTTCAGGCACTCACCAGAGTGAATCTTTCCACAATACTTACACTGCACAGTCTGTTTCTTCACACCTTCCTGCTTTACCTGAACATTCCCAGTAAAATTCCCCTTTCTTTTCTCAACCCTATTTCCACTATTACCTTTCACCTTCACAGATCCTTCCACCTTACTTCTGTTCTTCTTCTCCTTGTTGTAGAGGCTCAAGGTCTCACTTCTCTGCTCAGCTATGATAGCCTTCTCCATGAGTGCTGCAAAAGTATTGAGTTGCAATACTGCCACCTTATTGTAGAGCCAGGGTTTTAAGCTCAGCTCAAACCTTCTTGCCTTTATAGCCTCCGTATCAACTTGATGTGGAGCAAACCTAGCCAACTCATTAAACTTTGCGGCATACTCTGCAACAGTCATGTTATCCTACTTTAACTCTAGAAATTTCTCCTCCATCCTAGCCTGCATACTAGATGAGTGATAGTTTTCGAAAAATAAAGTCTTAAACCTATCACAAGTAACTACTCCTTCTCCTGCCCTAGTTTTATTTGCCTCCCACCAAAAGTTAGCCTCCCCTTTCATCATATAAGTGGCAAAAGCGGTCTTTTGCCGCTCCTCTACCCTAGCAATTATGAACGCCTTTTCTATCTCATTAATCCATGTCTGGGCTTCTATAGGGTCAACTGATCCTCTGAATTCTGGTGGTCCTACTGCTTTGAAGTCTTTAAATTTTGCCAAACGATTGTCTGGTTGGTTTTATACGGTTGGTATTCCCCGCTGCAGAGCCTGAGCTACCATGTTTGTAAATTTTTGCATTGGGTCTTGCCGTGGTCTCTCAGCATCGATGATAGTTTTTCCTGCCCTTTGGTTTCGTGTTTGACGTCTTGGCAGAATTATCTGGTTAAGTAAAACCATAAATTATACTTTATTAACTTACATTCTAAACCTTATTTCATAAGATTGATATATTAAACTTGTTTCATTTCACAAACTTAGATTCATATCAAATATTTTACATAGCATAGCACATACTGTTTTAAACACCAACTATCCTTTTGTGACTACGAAAGTCAGGATTTACAACCTTGACCTACACAAAAGTTGAAAATATCTCATTACAAAAACATACTTATCACACATATTACATTAAACATACTTACACAACAGAACCTATACTACCTATTTACTAAGCCTTTTCTCTCGAACAACTCTTTGCTTGATGACCTTCCCTCCCACAAACAAAACATGAACCTGGTTCAAAGTAAGGACAATGATGAGAGGTATGTCCCTCATATCCGTAAATATAACATATCTTTCTCATTTTCTTCTTACCGGGTCTTTCTAAGTCATAGTCTTTTATCTTTCTTTTTCCCTTATCTCTCGGAGCTGCACACGATGTGTTGTTTGAGGCTCCCATTTGATCTATGTGAATTTTAAGCTTATCTTGCTCTTCCATTGTTTCTATTAACGCCTAACGCAGTTGAATATTAAGCAACTTTTCTATCTCCCACAATCTTTCCAGCGAAGAAACCTTGTTCTCCAGATCCTGGACTTCCATTGATGTTTGATCAGCTTTAACTTTAGTGTCTGAATCACTATCTGTCAGTTCCACCATTTCCGGATCTGGTACTATGTTTTCCACAATAGCCACCTCGTCCGATTTGGTTTCTCTGTGAGCCTCTATTTTAGCTATTGGCTTCGATATAGCTCGGGGTATGGATCTGATCCTTCTTCAAGTTATATGCACACAACAAACCATTTCCACCAGACATCTACACACATAAATTATCCTGATTAGAATATATTATACACACACAACAAATAAGAGTTTTATATAAGTTATCTTTTACTTTGTTTGACGATGAATTTATTCAATTCATCTCCATTTAAACTTTATATGAGTAATTTGTATTTTCAACGTCTTCCCCCGTTCTAAGGTTATAACCTAAGGTCGATCTCACCTAAGGTTTCTAACCCTAAAGCTTCGATACCGATCTGTGATGCCCCCAAATCCGGGTACTTGAAATCCGAACTCGATGCTTCACGATACCATTCTATAAGCTGACTAATACAAATAATAATAACAATAATATAAACTTCAAACTTAATTTACATATGCATCAAAGTTTATCTCCCCAGGTACGAGACCTTATATACATTCCTTACAATACATGATATTATTATATATATATAATTGTCTTAATACTATAAAACTATTACAGAAACTACCACAAATCTTATTCGATTAGCTTTCCCTTTCCTTTGTCTTAATGCTTGAGCTTTCTGTTTCTTCAAACTTAGCTGAAAACATTTAAATTAAGCAAGTATGAGCATTTGAGAGCCCAGTAAGTAATAACAATTATATGTATATAAGCTGAAAGAATTTAAGTATTTTCTTTATATAACTCTTCTATAACGAATCAAAAGTTGTGAAGTAATCTGAACCGATAATAATAACATAACAACCCTCTTTCAAATTTTTGAAACTACATACTGGCTATAAATGGGGTTTAAGTGACATACTATGAACATTATTTTCATTTTTGAAATGGTTTAGCAGAACTTCATCCGTATACTGTCATAACTTACGGACACGGGGGGTGATCAGCCCGTTGTGCACTGTATTAATCAACAACTACATTACAAGAACGATGTTATCGTTCACTCTGTCCGCCTTGGGCGCATAAAAGTTTTCCCATATTCGGGATGTTCGTACTTAGTCTTGAGTCCAAGCGAAAGAAATTTGATTGGACACAAAAAGGTTTTATCTTGTTCAACAATAATCTATAATTCAACATATACGTATACGGGTAATTGACAAAAGTGTATCAACATGTGAATGAATACCATGATTATCCAAGTGGGGACACTTGTATAACCAATTATAGAAATTAACGAACAAAATATATATCTGAACAAAAATGCTGATAATCAATGAGCGTATATAATTTGTACAGGAATAATATAATTCTGAAACATTCTTACTCGTGTCCATTGCATAAAGAAAATGCAAAGGTAGGATACTTTCCTCATACGCTGCTTACAGAATGCAACTTAGTTTTATCTTTTATATAATCACCTATCAGTAGTAAGATCATTTACTGATTAGAATAACATATTACAACACATAATACTACTGCATATTGCAGTCAACACATAACCTAATCACATTATCACACATATCTAACAATCATTACATCATAAACAAACAATAACACATTCAAAATATCTAAGTCTATATAAATTTCTAAAAATTGTCTGTGTATCGATAGCTTTATCGGGTAATTATCAAGTCTAAGACTCTATTCTGTATCTCAACATCCTTAAGTATCAGTCATATTATTTTAAATGACTTACTAAACATTTATAATAATTTATCATGAATTTTTCGAATATCAGAATCATAATTAAATGATTTAAATATCAAATAATTCTATTATCATTAATATTCAATTAATATTAAACTATTAATGAAACCATTACCAAAATATCAAAGTTATTTATAGTAACTTAAAATATTTTTAATTTATTTATATCCTTTTTAAATGATTTTTAAGTAAATAAAACCTTTTTTAAACTATTTATTTAATGTAATTATTAAATAAATAAAATAACCTTAATATTACATTATTGTCATTAGTATTGATTTATTAATGAAATTATCCTTTAAATATTAAAAATTATATTTTATAACTTAAAATATTTTTTAAACACTTTATTTTCATTTAAAATGATTCTTAAAATAATAAAATCATTTTTAAACTAAATTATTTAATATAATCATTAAATAACTTTAATATCATTAATAATAATTAATTAATGAAATTCATCACAAATTATTAAAAGTCCTTTAAAATATTTTCTTATACCATAATATAATTTTAAATGATTTTTTCAAATATTAAAATCATTTTTAAATCATTTATTTAATATTATAATTAAATAAATTAAATATCTTTAATATTCCAAAAATATTAAATATTTATGAAATATATCCAAAATAATTAAAATATCATTTTTGGACTTTAAAATAATTTTAGGAATTTATTTGGTATTTCTTATAATTCAAAACTAATTAATACTAATTATTTAATAAAAATAATTAATTTAGAAATTAAACTGTCACTAAAGCCTTTGGTGACAGGAAAGCGTCGTCTTAAGTGTTCTTCACCAAACTCAGAACTTCAAAGTCAGAACCGAGTAGGCATGTTTGACCATGAATTATACATCACACAAAGTGTTTCTGGGCAAGCTATAACTTGAATCATGTAGTACTAGTGCAACACTACAAGATACAGCAAGAAACATATCCATATCATGCATCAAATAAGAGATCTAAGCCATTAAAGTGGCTGTCAAAGAGTGTCTTTCTTTTCTGGGTTGCCCAGAAAAGAATAACAGATCGTATGGCTCAATTTGGACTTCCACTACGTGCTCATAGTGTAATGTTTTCATGATCTAATACTTTCATATTGTAGCTAGCATGTAATAGTATAGATTCATTGCACAAAATCACTCTAAAAACCTTTCAATCATTAGATCTGATCCGCTCAAATCATGTCAAAATACTTGTTCTAACGGTTTCTGGAAATTCCAGAAACCCAACTTTGTGATCGAGTGACCCAATTTGACCATATACTACTTCAATTCTGTTGTTTGTTTAAGCGTTATAAGGACATATATCTAGACTAAACAAGCAGGCTACAATTATACTACAACAACAACATCATAAACCAAAAAAAACTGTCAGATCCATGGGCTCAAAAGTAGTGTCAGACTCAGTTTTTCAAATTCTGAGTTGCCCAGAATTTCATCCGGTCAACCTCAGTCAACGCCGTTTGACCTTAAACAACTTCTAATCTACAACAGATATGACCATTATTCCTTTTCTAAAATAAAGACAACATGACAGACTACACATAACAAGCTTTAAACATCAAAAACGCTTAACAGACTGAGATCTACAGCCTCTGACATTCGTTGTCAGAACAAAAAAATAAAATTTTCCAGATTTTGAAGATTTTCAAATGTGAGCTTCTAAATGTTATGGATCTAACATCTATCAACCCAAATCATCATAAGACACTATAATAAACATATTCAAACACTTAAACATAACATCTAACACAAAAAAAATTGGACAAAAATTCAAGTAGGGTTTTATACCTTTTCCAAACTTTGATTCTGATTTCTATGCTTCTGATTTGTTATGGGATTTCGTGGGGCTGTGTTTAGGACTGATATAGCAAGAGATTTTCGGAGGTTTGGTCTAAAGAGAATGGCTAAGTGATTGTTGCACAATTTTAGAATAAATGTGCATTTCATCTCTCTTTAAATTATACAAATTATGTATACAATGATGTGTGATGGCTGAATTATTTGTGGGTAATGTTATAGTGTCATGGTAGATTCTAGAAGATGGTGAATGGATGACATTTGTGAAGATTCTAGCAACAATGCAACTAATAATGCACTAATAAGACCAAAAATGGTATTTTGGTAATTTCACTTAAAATGTCAAGGACATTCTTGTACAAGGTAATTAAATCTAGGGTTTATTTACTAGATTGTAAATCTTACAATTACCCAAATAATTCCTAGGGTTAGACAATTTAAAATAATTGTACAATAACATTTTAATTAAACACAATAAATTAAAATTAGGGTTTTTAATAGAAAATTAGGGTTTCTTAATATTAACCATTAGGGTTTCCTAATTAACCATTAGGGTTTCCTAATTATCTGTATATTTTACTGTAATTAGGGTTTCTTCTAATTACAGACATTCTAATACACAGTAAAAATCATATAACACAGTTACTACTCAATCTTATCTCATAACAGAGTTTAATAATTAAGGTTTAACAACACGGTATAAGGATCATAATTTACCACATTTGACCTATATTAACAATCTACAGATATACGGTATATATTTATAGTACTGAAACTTAAAATGTAATTAATATTACATTATTATTCTCATTCCTGTATAAAAATCCAAATTTAGGGTTTGGATTCCATATCTGACCTATCCTTCGTGCATAACATCAATAATCCAGTTAAAATAATCAACTTAAATATTTTGAACAAATTAATATAATAAAATATTTATTATCATAATTCTAATTGTCTTTTCATATATTATTTAAATAATATCCAATCATGTTTTTTCATGGAAAATAATTAATAAAAACATTTCTGCTTACAGAAATTAATTACCATAAGAATATAATCTGTAGTAATTAATAATTCTAAAATTATTTCTAATTTTTCAAGTAATAAATATATTTGCATTTATCGTACACATTACTTGACACTTATTCTTATAAAAAAAATTCATATGAAAAAATTTCTTATTTATTTTTATATAAAATATCGGGTTATTGCACTACTAATGCACCATCTAGGACCGTTACTCTGTTCCCCGACTAACCCTAGCTACGTTCTCATTTCCTGAAGAGAATAATGAAAGTAAAAGGGTGAGCTCAACTAGCCCAGTAAGAAATATTATGACTAAGATAATGCAGAATAATTTATCGTTAGCCTTCAACGGTGTTAAACTGATAAAATATAATAAACATCAAGTTTAACTGCAGCGGAACAAGCAATCCATTAGAAGAGTCAAGTAGAGAATAAAATCTACTATATTCTATGATTTAAAAGGTTTTACATCACTTTTATCGCTGAGACTCGGCTTAATAAATAATTCACATCATCAAATCATCCCTGCACTACAGGCCAAGGATATTCTTTAGTATCACGACCACGAATTATCCATGTGCTACGGGCCAAAGATAATCGTGTTTTCATCAACGGTCCTGATCATGCCATAAACAATTCATCTTTGCACCATTAGCCGAAGAGAATCCATAGCCGTAATCATACTAAAAACTGTCCATCAATGCACTACGGGCCAATGAGGACTTTTTCACATCATTTGTAACATTACGGTCATGATTATACCGAATAATCTCTGGTCATAATCATACCAAGTTCATCTATGGACTACATGCCACAGATGACTTTCAACATAATATAAACACGAGGATGATGACAATGATATAAGAATTCAATAAAACAAGTTCAAGAATTAATTTATTTAGGAACCAATAACGTCCAAATTGTCAACATAATACTTCTTTGTAGAGTAAAATTCAAGAATATTCAGAAGAATATTTTCATGAAAAGATACTGGATAAAGTGAAAATATCACGGATATTCCACTAATTTCATGGAGTATAGAAGTCAAAACTTTAACCAACTGAGTATAATAGAATATATGAAACTGGAAATGGGTCTTCACCCGCCATGCGATAATTCCATGTATACAGATCATTTCCACAATTTAATAAGGAACGAATACAAAGGATCATTCACCATGCATGTGGTAATCCACATAGACAGGTTATTCCAATAGAATAATAAAGAATGGAATAACAGAAGGATTCACCATGTGTGCGATAGACTGCACAGATAGGTTATTCCCAAAAGAATAATAAATAATGGAACCAGGTCTGACATAAACGTACAAATAGGATATTCCGACAGAACAATAAATAATGGAACGAGGTCCGGCGTAAACGTACAGATAGGATATTCCGACAGAATAATAATTAATAGAACCAGGTCCGGCGTAAATGCACAGACAGGATGTTCCAACAGAATAATAAAGAATGAAATAACAGAAGAATTTCACCATGTATGCAGTACTTTGCATAGACATGTTATTCCAACATAATAATAAATAATGGAATAACAGAAGAATTTCACCAAGTATAGGGTATCCCGCGTATACAGGTTATTCCAACAGAATAATAAAGAATGGAATAACAGAAGTTCTCTTCACGAATAAATAAGAAAGAAAGAATACCCCTTACGAATATAACAAATAATATCACTTACCTTAGAAATAACAATATTCCGACTGGTAGGACGATGATATACTCGAAAAAAACTTGCACTATGCTCAAAGCTTTCTTAAACTCTAAAGAAATACGCTCAAGATAATAGAAGAAGAACTCTCTCTAAATATAGTTTCTCTCTCTAGAGTTTCAGTGAATTCGTAAGAAATAATGAAGGAATGAGCTTCTATTTATAGAAGAATGGACAGCATAGTAACTAATTCATGAACAGTCCAGATTAATTTACTTTAATATGACAGTCCATATTTAAAGCAAAATCTTTTAAATAAAATATAATATATTCTATTTATAATCTAATAAAACGAATAACTTTATAAAAGTATTATGTTTTATATAAAAAGATTTTATTATACAAAACACTATGTAGGCACTATGCATAATAAAATATAATATATTCTAATTATTGTCTAATAAAATAGATAATTTTATAAAAGTATTTTGTTTTATATAAAAAGATGTTACTATTAACCTAATAAAACGAATAACTTTATAAAAGTATTCTGTTTTATATAAAAAGATTTTCTGTTTTATTACAATAATAATACCAATAAAACAAAACTGAGTGACTTATCACGTAAGCATCAATAATCAATACTGTGTGCTACTATGCAACCACGCGTATTACTGTACTTTTACTACCGAGTAGTTCAACAGTTTTAACGGTAAAACTTTTACCGTTATTTGTCGTTTTCTCAATCTGACAATAATTCGGTTGTGGGGTCCACCAATGATTGTACCGTCGTACGGATATTCCCTGACAAAAAGAATATTTCCCAACCAATCGAATATAATATGACAACTTGCATACTTTGAAAATTTTTTAAATACTACCCACAACTATAACATTATATCAAATCCACACCATAATATTCAAAAAAATATTTTGAGAAAATTAAATCTTTATTCACAAAATCTGGGGTCTCACAGCTAATATTCATACAATTAATTGTTGTTGCGATTTCGATAATATGTGTAAAGTAATTGGAGATTATTTTATTTGTGTAGCTTACAATCAAGGCAAGTTTTCGAACTCTACCTTGTTATTATTGAACAAGTTCTTAAATCTCAACTCTTTATATTAAGAAAAGTTTCTAACTTCATTCTTTTCGTATTGAATGCAAGTTACCATTCCTAAATTTTTATTGTCCAAGTTCCTAACATTATTTATGAAGATGAGCAAGCTTAACCTATCTTGTGTATGTTTGTTCAAGCTTATGTAACCTAATTCATTACATTAAGCGAGATTTAGATTCCTAATTATTATTCAAAACATATATTGTTCTAATACATTGATTCAAGGAAGATTGTTTTAACTCTTCGATAGCACCTTGCATGTATACCATGTTTACTCAATTATATATTATTGTTATTCAACCTTTGACTTTGATAACCTTGTTCAAAGCTTTATCGTTGTATTAAATCTTCAAGTAGTAAGAAAATCTATATTGATTGAATTAATCTATATTCGAATAGTGTTCTAAAATTCAAGAAAACACTGATAAGCTAGTTCCAAACTAAACTTTCTTTAGTGCGGAAATTCTAAATCCAAACGAAGACGAACAACCCTAACATAGGGGATTTTTATACGTGTAACGTTTAGATGTTTGTACACAATACGTGGTACAAAGGGCTAATCCCCCTGAGTACGTTAAGAAGAGTCTGTACAGTCTAAGGACTGTTGAGATTAAGGTAATAATACCTTAACACCGTGGACATAGTTCGTGGTCTTAAGACCCTCAGATAATTAAAGTTCGAACTTGTTTTCTATTTTGATTCGTAGAACAAGTTCTTTATCATTCAGTATTCGTTGTTCACTCTCATGTTGTTATTATACTATCTTTATGTCAGTGAGCAATTGTTTGCTCACTCTTGCAATTAAACAATGCAGCTAAAGTTGAAAGAGGTGATGATCCATCTACTAGCAAGAGAAAGGGCAAGATGTCTAAGTGATGAAGAATTGTTTAAAGTTTATTTAAATGCTTGAAGTTTAAGATTTGTTTTATTTTATAATGTATTCCGCAAACTGATGTAATAATTTTAAGGTAGATTGCCTGGGATTTATTTTGAGATTATGATGTAACCCTTTAATGGGAGAGATTATTGTTTAAGTTATTTAAATTATGTATTTATCCTTTGAATATGGGTAGTTAGATAAAATAGTTTTTGATAAGTGAGCACCAAATTCGGTGGAAATGAAGTACCCGGATTTGGGTGTGTCACAGGTTGGTATCAAAGCTTTAGGTTATGAACCTTAGGTGGGGAAAAACCTTAGGAAGTAGCCTTTAAGAAGTCAGAAAACATAGAGGCGATTAACTCTTATCGGGTTTTAAGGAATGGATTAAGGCATCCATTGAAACTGAATAATAAAAGGCATTATGTGTTAAGTGTTAATAACTTATGTGCTCGTGAGTAGCAAAAAATGTTAAGTAAAACTTAAAATTATTTTATTGTCAAGATGTCTAACGAAGGAGGATCCAGTCCAGTTAGAGAGGTGATACCTCAGGTACATACAGATGACGAATCCCGGGATATTCACGTAGTGCGTGAACAGTTAATCCAAGAGGATGAGCCTATGACCGATCCCGAGGAGGATAGTCCTGAGGAGGATGATGATGATGAGGATCCTGTAAAAACCCAAAACCCTAATAAGACTCGTATGTATAAATCCCGTTATATAAACTAAAATTTTTTTGTTCTGAATATGTTACGTGTTATTATATACTTGGTTTGACAAAATTGACCGAATAAATTTTTATCCGAAAAACATTGTGCTTGACACCTCGTGCTTAAATTTTTTTCCATAATCGGACTTTTCGGAAAAATATTTTGACAAGTTGTTTTGTCGTGCTTACACTGACAAAACGCTTTATCGTGCTTGTCAGGAATAGTGAGTTAACCCTAATTAGCAAAACCCTAACCCTAATTAACAAAAAACTAACCCTAATAAACCCTAATTAGCTAATCTAACTCTAATTAGATTATGTTAACCCTTAATCATGGTTAGTAAACTTCTATTAGGTACTAATTAACATTACTTAACATTCCTAATCTTTAGAAACAAAACCCTAATCAAGATTAGTGAAGATTTAAGCCTAATTAAGTTACTAACTTAATCAACTAGCTCACAAGTACGTTGGGAGTCACCATTACAAGTTTCAAAACATCACATGACATGCTTCCAAACTCCCAAACATCAGAAGAGTCACAGACCAGATCTTCGTGGAGGTAAGTAGGTGAAAAAATGACCAAAACGCCAAGTTGGAAAATTCTATAAATAGAAACCTTAGGGCTGAGCAAACCCACGAATTCTCAAAGCCTAGATACACTTATAAACCTACCATATCAATCCTAGGTGTTATTAGCAACAAGATAAGAAGCTAGGATCACAAATTTCTCAAGAAAAAGTGCAAACCCTAGTTCATAAATTTCTCTTTGATCTTATGTTAGATGTGTTGTTTAGATGTTTAGAATATTGTATTAGGATGTTAGAAAGTATGCTAGAGTGGTAGAACACGTTTTCATAACATCTAGATGCCTTAATTAAGCGTTTTATGAAATCTGGGAATTTTGAAAAAAATGGTCTGACAACCGAATGTAAGGGCTTTTTGATTCATGTGTGTTTATGTTTTGGTTTGTTAATCGATTGATATTTGTAGCATGTAAGTAGGTCTTTAATCTGAAAAAGAAAATAAGTTCAGATGAAACATAGATTCGATGATATAATCAGTCAAAGTGGGTTGACCATTCACGGAAGCTGATTTTCTGGGTTACCCAGAAAGCTCAAGAACAGCTGAACCGACTACTTTGACCAACCTGTTTAATCATCTTCTGATTGTTAATTGTTTATGTTTTTGTTATAAATTGGTACTCTGGTATACATACTACATATCTATGATCTTCAATCGAACAAACAACTCATAGGATTACCGAAATTATTGGTCAAAAGTAGTTGACTGAGCATGACCAAGTTTTCTGGGTTTTCCAGAAAACTGAAGAACACGAAGAACAATTGTTAGCTGTACTTTGATCGGCATAAATAGAGATCTTAGAATTACGATGTGTTCATGTTAATGTTATATATATGTACCATGGTATATAGACTACATGTTACAACAAACACAACATATATCTAATACACCGAATCAAAGTTATTCAAGCCAAAAAATCGTTGACCGGCCTTGACCACTGTTCTGGGTTACCCAGAAACCCAAGAACAGCTCTGACAGTAACTTTAAATCTTTATAATTTCTTATTAGATGTAGATTAAAGCCTCCTTATTGCTTGATCTTGTACTATTACAAGAGTACTACAACACCAATACTTGCTCTAACCGAAACTCATTACCAAAACCGAGTTATTTGATGGTCAAACTAGCCACTCGACCACGAGCAACGACTGCCCAAAAACACAAGAACACCTACAGCGACACTTTCTGTCACTATAGAGCTTTAGCGACGGACAAAAATTAATTTTTTAGAAATAAATTTTAAAAAATTAGAAATAATTAATAAAAACAGTTTTAAAAATTATATTAAATTATTTATGATATTTCTAAAAAAATGTAATAATTATTTTTATTTTATTTAGATATTATTTATAATTAACTTATTAATAAAGTAATTAGAATAATTACTTTTAAATACTAAATAATTATGTAAAAATATTATTATTGAAATAAAAATCATAATAAATGATTATAAATTATTTAATAATATTAAATAATGTTTTTTATAAAATTTTAGTAAATATAATTTATTTATAAATAGAAATAAATGGTTTAAAAATCATTTAAAGGATAAATAAATATTTTAAAAATAACTTAAACCTTCAAAAATATATTATAAGGATAATTAAATTATTTAAAAATATAACCAAATTTTATAAATAAAATTTAGTTCATTTATCAAAGGTATTAAAAGTCAAACCCTATTAAATCTAACCCGATATTAAATAAATGTTTTATTTGAGTATTGTAATCAATACTAACGTGTTAGATTTATATTCTTGAACGTCATAAGTACTTAATAAAGTTCGAATAGTATAACTTGACTGATCTACGCTCAGGCAAGTCTTCTATACCCAATTTATTACTTATGTAAAATTTATCAACCTTGTTTATTTGCTGAACAAGATTCTATCTTGCTATACTGTTGATATAATACACCTATGTTGAATTACATATTATTGAAAAGTTATTGCTATAGTTCCAGCATGACTAAGAAATGAATTATTTATTCATATGATATTGTTTATTGAGCATAAACTGTTGTGTCAAGCCAAATGGTTTTGGTAAGGCAATCGTATACTAAAGTTGAGTATCCCGTAAGGGAGCAAAGTGTAGTCAATGAATATATTGACAGTAAATTGTAAGTATAAATGAGCATTATAGGTGATATGCATACTCCTAGGATGTTGAATAGGCTGATCACATATCTCATATCTGAACAGAATTTCTAAGTCTTTGTGACTGACAGAAATGATAAAAATTCCAGAACTAGTTGGAATTAAAAATCTAGAAATGGTAACAACTATCAGTCGAAATTTGAATTGTTATAATTCTTCAAATCCTATATTGTTATAAATATACAACTTGCTGAGCATGTCATAGCTCACCCTTGAAAATTATTCCTTTTACAGTATTAAATGGTAATCCTGGAACATCTGGAGTAGATAAAGGGAAGCGTCCCAACATAGATTAAATTATATTCTTGTCTGTATGAATACCTTGTAATAAGAACTCGTTATGAGAATTGTGTAATCGAATCATAATATTATGATATATACAACATCTTTTATTTCCGCAACCGTGTTTTCTTACATATATAGATGTAAAGTAAGATGTCTTCTATTCTAGTAGAGATCCTTGGGAACTATTTATCTGAGTGAGGGTGTTAATAGCATGGACTGTTCATGTTGTTAATAATACTCTGAATTTCAGATAGATAGTTACTATCGATACGATAGTATGTAATCGCATGACATAGACTATACATCTGGGTGAGAGTATTGGTAATATTGACTGTTCATGTTATTACTGATACTCTGAATTTCAGATAGATAGACTCTAGTCACAGATACAGTTCATATATTCAAGTGAGAGTATCCAAACACAGTAATATTTCTCTTGGGAAATTACCATCTGTTATAGGATACTGTGAATCTTGAATCTATGGGAATTATATCTAATAGTCCCTCTATCGAATGTAATATTTTGAATCAGATACCATGTGTGTATAGATTTAAATGCATTATGTTAATTCTCTGTAAGCACCATACCGGATACTACGTGAGTATAGGTATGGGGGTGTTACAATTTTGGTATCAAAGCTGTTAAGGCTATAGATATAAGGAAGAGTTTTCTTAATATATAGTCTTCGAGTCCTTAAAAATTTGTAAAAGACATATAAAATATAACATTAAAACTATTATGTTATGTAAACCTTTATACCAGTATTTATGGAGTTTTCTTTTATAGATGGCCAACTCCAATGTGATAACCAAGGATTTCGAATAATCCAAAATTTGCGAATAATTTTTTTATATATTAATATTAATTATCAATTTTGTGACAAGTTTCTATGATACGTGTATCGAGAAGGTCAATTTATGTATTGACTAATAAAATTAGAGTAGAGTTGTGCTTAACGGAGAATAGAAACCCTAACCTTAATTTTTGGAACGGGATTCAATAGAAAATATAATTAAAATAATTATATTAATATGTATGTTTTTGATCGGTATAGAATTTTTGATCAATGATTGATCGGATAAAGTATAATATTAATAACACCTAATAAGAGATTAGAAAACCTAATCTCAGGATTAGAAACACTAATGTGCTGTTAGAAACCCTAATTGTACATCGAGAAACCCTAATTTCAAAACTGGGAATTATAGAACCTAAATTAGGAAACCCTAATCCTTATTGACAAGCATATGGGTTCATTAAACTTAAATATGATTAGAAAGCTTTAATTATATTTTTGTATATTAATTTTTTCTATTTAGAAAACCTAATTACATTTTAGGAATTTTATTTTCTAATTTGTGAACCCTAAATTTGAAAATTATGGGAACTAGAATTTTTAATACCTAAAGGGTTCAAATCTTAAACCCTAATCTAAGCCCCAAACCCTAGGGGTTTGTACAAATTCCATGTTTACCATTTAATTTAAATTACAAATGACAAAAATGCCCTTTATGGATATTTTATTAGATTACTTGTAAATCTTGCCAAATCAAGAGTTGGTCACCAACTCTCTTGACTTAGTGACTCCAAATCTCAGCAAATCCAATAATGTCAGCCGAAATCCCAGCCATAGCAACATATCCAAGCAATATATAAGAGATTGGAGAGAGAGAAATCATTAAAAACTTGATCATTTATCAACTTTGCTCATACCAACTCTCTCTCTCCTTGTGTCCAAAAATTCATAGTAGATCAGTCATAAAACACCTCTCTAAGATCACCAATATCAGATTGGAAAGCATAGATCAAGAATCAAAAGCTAGAAAGGTATAAACCTAATTTTTAATTCTTGATCTTGTATGCTTAAGAAATATTTGTGTGTATGTGTTTGAATCTTTGCTAGATAATGTTTTTCAATGATCTATGTTGATCTATCATAGATCCATAGCATCAAAGTTGATAAAACTCGAAGTTTTTCAAAACTGTTCTTGAGTTTAAAATGTGGTCTGACAAGTAATGTCAGTCGCCACAGATCCTTGCTAGTATATGATATGTGTTGTTTTAAGTTTTGAATTTGTAGCCTGGTATGTTGTCATTAAGCTGCAAAAAAAATCAGAGCTATTTGATGTCCAGATCGTAAGATATAAACGGTCAAAACCCGTTGACTGGGCATGACCGGTCAAAAATCTGGGTAACCCAGAAATGTAAAAACAGCGTCTGACAAGATTTTGTAACAAGCATATCTGACATATTTGATTTTGTTTTAATGGTGTTTTTGTAACCGGCTTGTATCCTGACATATGGTCTTACATTTTATGGCTTTAGATTGTATAAATGAACAACTAGTAGAGCGTGACGGGTGGTCAAAGTAGACCACTCGGTCTGTTTTGACGTTTCTGGAAAACCCAAAATCGGTATGAACTCAGTTTTTGTCAGAGTTTGACCGGGACTAATCTAGCATGTGTGATGTTGGTTAATTGATCTGTTGATTTCTATATGTTCCTTGTCATGTGTACTACATATGTAGACCAACAAACGAGCCATTTAATAATCGGAACATAGAATAAATCGTGCATGAAAGTGGCTGGTCGAATTTTCTGGGTTTCTGGAAAAACCCAGAAATCGTCTGACAGCAACTTTGGAGGCTTTGATCTCCTTGTTGTGATGTTGTTTGACCAAAGTATCAATTAGGTATTGTAGTGTTACATTAATACTACAATACCAAAGTTTTAAATAGCTCAGAACATGAACAGATTGAGAATTTTTCATGGTCAAACCGAGTACCTTGAAGCTGTCGGCTGTCAGTGTTCTTGGGCTCAAGAACACCAACAGCGACGCTTTCTGTCGCTAAAAACCAATAGCGACGGTTTTAATTATTTTATTTTCTGAATATTCCAAAAATTAATTAAAAATAGAAATAAATTCTAAAAATTACCAAAAATGATTTTAAAAATTATTTTAAATTATGAAAAATAATTTTTGATCAATTGGAATATTTTTCTTTAATATTTATAATTATTTAAATATTAAAAGTATTTAATTTATTTAATAAGTATATTAAATAAATTAGAGAAAAATGATTTAATATTATGAAAAATCATTTTAAATAAAAAAATGTATTTAAAAATATTTTGAGTTATAAAATGTAACTTTTAATATTTTTGGAGAATTTTCATTAATAATTTAATATTAATGATATTATATTTATTTGATTATTAAATTAAATAAATAAGATAAAAATGATTTAAAAATCATTTTAATTTAGAATAAAGTGTTAAAAAAATATTTTAAATTATAAAATATAATTTTCAATATTTTTGAAGAATTTTCATTAATAAAGTATATACACACACACTGTCAAAGATGTTTCGCATCTTAAATAATATTAAATCAAGTCGAATACAGAATAAAAGAAACTATCAAAGTCCTCAGTTCCTATGCGAGCGAAAGGGTGTGAAAATAGCTTTTCAAAACTTCACTTTCATATGCTTGTTTAAAAAATTGAACTTTCCAATAATTCAAACCCCTTCGTATATAGGTTAAAAAAAGGGTGTAACTTTACTTTCAAATAAAGCACTTCGAAAACATTTATCTGCATCACACATACACACACACACACACACTTCACATGCTTAGGGAATGAAAAAGTAGCGTTAACCGTGTTTCACAAAAGTCGGGGGGTGCCTAACACCTTCCTTGTGACGCCCCCAAATTCTGACCTCCACTTGGTCACTCGAATTCAGTTCGTCACGTTCTCATGGTAACACCATAATAACTAAAATTATACATTCACAATGAAAGATCTAATTTAGAATAATATACTCCGATTTATTATAATTATTCCCCCAAGTCTCACAACGTACATTACTCAATAGATTACATAATAATATCGAATAAAGACTTATTACATAATCCTACTTAAGCTTAAACATAGTCTTGACATATCATAATAAATTTAAACATAAAAGGGATAAGCTAGTCGGTAGCCTTGCCCTTTCCCTTGTCCTTCCCAGATACACCTCCCTGTCCTGCCTTAACTGAAAGGTTTTAAATAAGCAAGAATGAGCAGAAATTGCCCAGCAAGTAATATACAACAAGGATAAGGAGTTTTATATCACAAGTTTGAAATATTGAAGTATCATCTCTAAGATATTTCAGAGTTTCAGAATAACATAATTAATATTGAATATCAACAATTCTTGGAATATGAATGATAATTCAATATAAATCAACAGAGAAATATGAATTCAAAGGCTATCAAGGTATTCGACTGGATAACAATTTAAACTGAGCAGTCACTAAGGACTATTGAACATCTACTAGAATTACCAATATTAAACTGATAACCCTAAAGAAACAAGTACTATAGAGGATCAGTCTACAATACTCTAAGTTATGTATAACACCACATTAATAATATACTCATGTGTTGGGGTTTCCAACAACATACATTCCCCTTACCATAAGGGTTGTTCATCTCAGTTTTCAAGATTTCTGCACCAATCAATTGGTTTGGACAGTTTTAAAAACTTCCATATTGTCTAGCCTAATCAAATGGCATTGACACTTTCATAATATTCAAGAATAATACTAAGTTCGACATGAACAATAGTCTTCACAATAGTTTTAGACATACTTGCTCAATTAAACGAATAAATAGGATAGCTTTCATTCAATGAGATAAGCTTATGATATTCATTGAATAAAGTAACACAAGAGTTAGAATATTTGCATAATATAATGTAAGGTTCGGATACTTGCTCAATATATATTTGAGTAAGGTTAGAGAACTTTCCTTAATCGTAGTTTATCCACGTTAAGAAATTAACACTTTTGAATCCTATTTATAGCGTATTATATGTTCAAGATGTTCATTAGCTAACACAGTCTTTAATCAATCTTGACATGATTCAAGTATGCACATATGGTACAAAATCAGTTTGTAAGTCATCACAAGTTCAACCCGTGTAACTTTGTTTTGATATTATGCAAACATCCCTTTGGACTTATCTTTCGAAAGTCAATATTAACCTTTATTTACATCACATAACATGTTCCTTATCCCATTACGTAGCATGTTGATCATTACTACACGTTAAAGACATCGTGTAGGCATGCTTCAAACATCAGTTCAAAAATAGAACTCATTTGTGACTGCTGCACGGCGCAGCTGCACCCTGTCTAGGCCTAGGGACGGCGCAGCTGCGCTGTCCCCTGGACAGACCCGGAGTGAGTTATTGCCTTGCTATTTTCTATCCCACTTTAACATACCATTTACACCTATAGTCTAACATATATGCATACTAGAAGCTTTCACATACCACTTTACCATTCTTGTGTTTATTTTTATAAGTTTAAACTTACATTTCTCATGACATTCAAACAAAACATTATCAAGCGGTTTTAAACCACCTCTAGCATCCTAGGTACCATACAAGTTAATTTCCAAAGTTCAGATGTCAAGACTGACCAAATCATGATTGCAGACTGGCGTAACTGCGCCATGGCTAAGCCTAAGCCTAGGATCGGTGCAGTTGCGCCGTCATTTGGCTATGTCAAGACTCAGCTGCTGCCTTGTGGTTTCTGTCCAGCTTAACCAAAACAATCATACATGTTATATTTGTCATGTTAAAGGTCTTTCCATGCTTTTTAAGTCAACCTAGGTTCCTTCTTTCATAATAAAATTCTAAATTGATTATTTCGACAATTTAAGGCCATCCAAGGTCATGAAACCACCAAGTCTATCATGCTTGCTCTCTTAACATACAAGGTAGTCATAACACTAATATTAGACACGCTTGTGAGTATTCATAACACATATTTGAAACTAACACCGCCTTAGTTGGAAATATACTTCATTTACGTTTTTCTTGAAACATGATACATAAGCATGGTATATATATGTTTATACTACATGAGTGAGTCTAAGAGGTCCACCAATACGTTTATAAAGGTCAGATTCTATCTTCTAAGGTAGTGCATTAACATTTGTTTCAAAAGTCGTATTTTCCTTTGTAAAGTTTATAAATTCATTCAACATGTCCATGCTTGTTTACTAACATCATAAACACTATCTAAAGGTTTATTCATGCATTTCTAAGTCATACTAACATGCTTGCAAAGTCAGTATACATACATGCCATACATACACAATAAGTTCATTCCTAAGTCCCTAAATTTATGTTAAATTCTACACTTTCGTTAATCATGCCAATCTAGTCTAAACATGTTCACATTATTTCATATATCTATATATAGCCCTTACACATGCTTGAATGCTAGTAAATGTCACAATGATTGACTAACGTTTCGCATATTTTAAAACAGAACTCAAAACAGAATTCAGAGGCCGGCGCAGCTGCGCTGCGCCTCAGTGTAAATCAGGCGCAACTGCGCCGTGTTTGGTTTAAACCAGTAGCAGTCTGCTTCGATAGATTGCTAACCTAACCATACAATTTACTCATTAAATCATTCCTAAACACTCATGTATCAGTTTAACAGGTTTATAGGGTCATATAACAACTATATAATCAATACCCAACCTTATTAACATCCAATTTCACAAAAACAAGAATTTGGATTTCAAGAACTCAAACTCCATTTTGTACAGAGAATGAAATATAAGCAAGGAAAAGAACTTACACCTTTGCAATTGTGAATTAGTTTGCTCCTAATGAACTCCTAATGTCCTAGAATGCTCTCAATCTCTTAGAAATTCTCAGCCAACTCAAGCAACACAAAGAGTGAAGGGAAATGTTCATTATATAGGAAATCCATTGACCATGCCAAGCCATTGTTCAAGAAATCAAATCAAAGGATGGAAGAATTACATGAAGGTTAACATGGAGTTGGTGATTAGTTGGTGATTTGCATCTTGACCACCACTCCCCCCATGATCATTAGCTAGGAAGTTTTGGAAGAAAAGGAGGAACATATGCCTTAGTTTTTGTTCTACACGTGACTGGAAAATTTGGAGTAAAAGGGACTCTCAATTTGGGACAATCCAATATAACTCAGCATTCTTGTATACTCCTACACCTTCTCACTCTTATGTTATATTCTTAATACACATGTCAACCATATATTATAACCTAATGTCACACTATGACTTAACATTTTAAGGTAGTAGATGTTATGCAACATACATATAATTCATGTACATTCTATTTTAATGTTTACTCACATTTATATAGCCACTTATACATTTCATGATATATTTATACTATATAGTTTCAATATGTATAATCACATTACTTCATTCATAAAACTTAATATATTGTCATGTAATGTCACACTACACTATATAGTATAGTTGTATTATTTCTCACATGCACATAACTGTCAATATAATATTATTATATTAATAACTTATTTATTTATGTCAAGTAAATAAATTATTCCCTTCCTTTGATTAATTACCACCAATATTAATTAATCCATTTCTCATTGATGAAAATATGGATTTTCATAACCATTGATTATCGATAATATTCTTATTATATTTATAGATATATTGCAAATAATAACAATCGTATATTACGAATTAATTACCAAGTAATCCATATTCCATTATGTTTAATTAATATTAATTAATGGATTAACAATTCCGTTATCGGACATAACATACTTTAATTTATGGTTTATCAATGTCACACATATCACATAATAATCCGCACTTTAATTTCCAAAGTGGAAAAATTACTTTTCTCCAACTGACTACTGGGGCAGCTGCGTCAGTTTGTACTGCTGGGACTGCGCAGCTGCGCCGTTCCCTGACAGTGCCAAAACTGGTTTAGCTTCAGCCCGTGTCAATCTTCATCGCTAAATTCATTATATACGACATGGATTGATGTCCACAAAATTGTTACTACAAGTCTTCGAGCGTATTCGACTACTTATATGATATCACACGTTCAACACAATATACTTTCTAATTCCCGTTTTAATTTGCTTGATGGATTTTTCTCATTTTGCATTATACCACACAAGGCATTTCACACTTCTCATTGTCAATTCACGCTTATTAATACTTAGTGATCTAATACGAATCAATTGTATTAACCAACTCATAAAATAATAACACTTGTATTCCCATAAATATTATTTCCATTAATATATTCATTTAATAATACGTGAAAATTCTCGGGTATTACATCATCCCCCCCTCCCCTTATAAAAATTCCGTCCCAGAATTGGTACAAGGTTACACAAATAGACGGGGATAATTCCTCATCATCCTATCTTCTAACTCCCACGTAGCCTCCTGCACATCGTGGTTACGCCATAGTACTTTTACAAAAGAAATGACTTTATTTCTCAACGTTTGCTCTTTCATATCAAGAATTTTGACAAGAATCTCTTCGTACGCTAAGTTCTTCTCCACTTGAATGGTTCATAAGAAATCATGTGTTTCTAGTCAGGCTTGTACGGATGCAACACAGATATGTAAAACACGTTATGGATGTGCTCCAACTCACGTGGTAGTGCAACTTTGTATGCTACTTCGCCCACTCACTTGAGTATCTCGAACGGTCCTATGAATCTTGGACTCAGTTTTCCTTTCCTGCCGAAAAGGACCTTTCCCTTCCATGGAGATACCTTCAGGAATACAAAACTGCCGACTTCAAAATCTCGGTCTTGCCGATGCAAATCTGCATACTTTTTCTGGCGATCTTGTGCTGCCACTAGTCTAGCCCTTATTACTATCACCACATCCATTGTTTATTGTACTAACTCTGGTCCGAGTATTCGTCGTTCTACGAATTCGTCACAACATAACGATGTTATGCACTTCTTCCCGTAAAGAGCCTCGTACGGTGGCATGTCGATACTCGCATGGTAACTATTATTATACGCAAATTTGACTAGGGGTAGGTGGTCATCCCAATTTTCCTTGAAGACCATCATGCAAGTTTTAAGCATGTCCTCTAACGTTTGTAATATTCGCTCACTTTGTCTGTCTGTCTGAGGATGATACGCAGTACTTAACCTTAATCGTGTTCCCATCCTCTCTTGCAAGCGTTTCCAAAATATTGACATAAAATGCGGGTCTCGGTCAGAAACAATCGATACCAGCACTCCATGTCGTGAAACAATTTCCTTTACGTACAGACTCGCTAACTAATTCAAACTGTAGCGAATCTTGATCGGTAGAAAATGTGCGGTCTTTGTAAGTCGATCCACGATAACCCAATTGGCATCCAATCCTTTCTGCGTGACTGGAAGTCCTACCACGAAATCCATCGTAATATGCTCCCATTTCCACTCTATTATTTCCAACGGTTATAGCAACCCACTTGGCCGCTGATGCACTGCTTTTACGCGTTGACAAGTCAAACATCTACTAAAACATTTTGCGACTTCCCGTTTCAAATTAGGCCACCAAAAATGTTGCCTCAAGTCTCGGTACATCTTAGTGCCTCTCGGATGAACGGAATATATCGTATTGTGTGCCTCGTGCAAAATCTCCTCTCTCAACTCGGTTACCGCCAGTACCCACACTCTCCCTTCGAATCATAAAATACAGTCTTTATCTATTCAAAATTTTTCTTCCTCATTTTCCGTAATCCTTTTTCTGATTTGCTCACGTTCTCCATCTTTCTTCTGTGCTTCCTGTACACACTCGAAATTTTTTGTACTACCGTCACTAATATTACAGGAGGACAGATTCGTCTTTCAAGAGGGAACCCTGAAAGACAATCCATATCCATTCCGAATACTACCGGAAGTTCAGCATCAACCCAAGAGCACACACTGAGAGTAATAATTCCAACCTTGGAGATAACCCCGAGGCGTGCGGATCCAATATCGGAACACACACTGGAGAAGACCGATTAATCTCAGAGATAACCCCGAGGTATCCACTCTTAGTCCCAATCATGGGAATAGTCACCAACCTTGGTGATCACCCCGAGGAATGCAGTTTCGGTGATAACCCCAAAAATGCTAGTTTCAAATACAACCAGCTTCAATCTCGGCTCTCACAACAAGATACTCCATACCAAGCCGGAGATAACACCGGGAGGACAGGCACACCTCAGAGATGACACTGAGGACCTTCAACAATTGCAGCAGTCCAATCTCAGCGAAGCCTTGAGCAACGTCTGCTTTATCAGCCCAAATCGGCGATAACACCGGTGAAGGGCAACATTGTCGTCTCAGCAATGTAATGCCACGCCGCGTCGTCTCAACATTTCATACACATCTCAACATTTCATACACATCTCTACAAAACGATGTCCCACAAGAATCAAGGAAAACCAATCCCGAGTGACTATTGTTCAGGGTAACGGATAGAATTTGAAGCTTGAAGACCGGAGGGCATCGTTCCATCTTCAATGACTTCGTACAAACTCTAATCATATGCCATTGTATGACTCTCAACAAAGGCGGTCCAAAATAGGTCCTGTATACCTCAATCGGATGCCCGGATTGCACTTCTGAAAGTTAGAGTGGACATTACAGTGCCTGAGTGAACGTACTACGAGGCAACCCAACCTAGATTGCCTCTGGTACACCTGCGGCTCAGCCACAGGTACACCTACTCAATTTTTTCTTCACTCAACCCATACAGTGTACTTTTTCATTTTAAACACCTGTGAGCTCATATATAGCTTCTTTTGTACCTACAAAAGCCAGTGTTTACGCACTTTAAAGATATATAAGTCTTCTTTGGCAGCCAACTGTATGCCTTCTCACACACTTTAAAGTATTTCTCTTCATCTTTGCACACACCCTTATTCACGTTGAGAGTCATGCTGCGTGTGTTTTCCCGGACTTCGGTTCGTGGTTTTATTTCAGTTTGTATATACATACATATATATATATATATATATATATATATATATATATATATATTTATATGAACTGTTGTCGAACTTTGTTCGATGAGACTGGATTTTACATCCGGTGCATTTATTGCATTTATATATATATATATATATATATATATATATATATATATATATATATATATATATATATATATTCGTCCCACCTGGAGTTCACTTCGTGGTGGTTGATCGCTTTTACAGCTTTCTTTACGTTTCGTCCTGCCTAGAGTTTACTTCGTGGCATTTGATCGATTTGTACAGCTTTCTTTACATTTTGTCCCGCCTGGAGTTCCATCCGTGGCAGTTGATAGCTTTACAGCTTTATTTATGTTTTGTCCCGCCTGGAGTTTCCTCCGTGGCGGTTGATGGCTTTTACAGCTTTATTTATATTTCGGATCCCCCATGGAGGTGCTTCGTGGTTGGTGATCATGTTTGTATATATATATATTTACAGCTTGCATATATACATGCTTACTGCTTTCATACAAATTGTGGTATCATGTGTGCCTAAGAATCATATGATCACAGATTCAACCTATTGGATCTAGATTCGGTTCCCGTGATGGACATTTTCAGCTATAAGCAGCTTGTAAATTATTCTGCGGTGTCTAAATTTCCTCAGATGGTTCTCATACCCACGAGGAAGTCGGCATTATTTTGTACATTATTTTCGTACGGATGCCTCGCATGTAAGACCCCGAAAATTTTTAAATAAAAAGGAATTTTCTTTATTTATTTATTTATTTTTTGAAATAGTAAGGGTGAATTTGATTAATGTGGTTAGTTATGGGTAAAATGCGCAAATATTTTAAATAAGCAGGTGGTTATAAAATATTCATTGTTGTCGGGGAATATTCGTTTGGTCGTGGAATATTCTTGCTGTCGGGGAATATTCGTACGACGGCGCAGTCTTTTGTGGGCCCCATAACGGAAAACAATTGGATGAAGAAAACGACAAGTATAAGTTGTTTATAAAAAACGGCGTAGTTGTTACCGTTAATACTGTTGGAATACCCGGTGGTTAAAACAAAGTAATATGCGTTGTTGCACAGTAGCACACGGTATTGCACCAATTATTGATTCTTACGTAAGAAGGCACTACTCAATAATGGTTACAGTAATTACTGTTCAGTATTTTATGTTATTGATTCAATAATTGCTGCATTGATATTTTATATTACTGTTGTTTCAATAATTGTCATTACACGGTATTTTCCATTATCGAAGCAATAATTCATATTATCTGAATAATATTATTAGATAACATTATTGACAATGTCTAGAAAGTTCTGTCTAAGGAGAGGTTTAGTCACCTAATTGCGCGCCAGTAAGGAGAAATTATTATTGGAAAGCCCCCTCTTTCCTGGGAACTGCCTGGTTGTCAATATTGTGATTCTATAATATTATTTGTGAATAATTAATTATTGATTCATATGATGAGGAAAATATTGATTTTATGTGGATATAGATGGAGAAAATTTTTAATGTGACAATTGTTGAAAATTAACATTTTATCTTTTTCTGATAAAATAATTCATTTAAAAATATTATTTTAATAATATATTAATGGTGATATTTTTATAATAAATGTGGGATATATGAGTATATGAGGAGGAAGAGTATTTTTGTGGCATTAAATGTTTAACACATATTTTGTGTGTCGGTGGACCCTATTCTTGACTGAAAATTTGATTATAGCCTGTATAATCACCCGTTTGTGGATTTCGGTAAATTTTTGTTTGGAATTTAGAAAAACTTTCTTCTGCAAAGTTGTAGAGAATTGAATTTCCTATAAAAACTCGCAAGATTTGAATTTTCTGACAAAAGGGCTATTTATTATGAATTATTGAAGTTCCGAAGCTCCGAAATAATTGATTTCTGGAAGTTTTAATTATTTATTTTATAAAAAACGTTTTTTTTACTTCTTCTAGAAGGGAGCATGTGATTTGAATGTGTTGAATGCAGATTTTCAGATTCAAGAAGTTTACGTAGAGAATTTATAATAATTATTATTATTTTATTAAATTTTCTGCTTTGGTGTTCTAAGCAATTTCCTATAAATAGGTGCTTAGGTTAGAATTGAAAATAACACCAGAAACTGAAGTTTTCTCTCTCTATATTATCGAGCGTATTCTTGTGAGTATTTTGAGTATACTTTGAGTATTGCTATACGGTGCAAGTTCAAGTCATAGCCTATATTCGGTGTTTCAACTAGAAGTACTGTCTTTCGAGGTAAGGGATGTTATTTTCTTCTTAAATGATATTATTTCTTCAATATCATTATGTTGAAATATTGGTTGGAACTTTTTATCAAATTTGTAACTTTTTCATGTCGGGGTTACTATTCACGAGTTACTATTCACGAGTACTATTCACGAAGCGTGGAGATGTTTTTTGTGAAATTTCTATCTTTTGGTGTCGGAGTTACTATTCATGTATACGGCACTATTCACGTATACGACACTATTCACGAATACGACATTATTCACCGAAAAATGAAATTTCTTCTTTTTGTCCAAAATATCTATTCTGGATACTAGCTTTGATTGGATCTATGTTTTGATCATTCTTGAATTTTACTTAAGTATGATTATTTATGAAGTATTTTGAACTCGGATTGTTTAAAGTACGAATCCTTGATACTTGTTATTTTGTTTCACTAGATTCGTTTCCTTTAAAATATTTTTCATCATCCTCAGTCCTAAATGATGGTGTTACTGAATATCTTTGGCCTGTAGTGCAAAGATGGTTGATTTTATTATGAATATCTTTGTCCCGTAGTGCAAAGATGTACATGTGTTGAGATGAACATGAACAATTGATGAATATCTTTGGCCCGTAGTGCAAAGATGAACAGGTGTTGAGATGAACATGACCAACTGATGAATATCTTTGGCCTGTAGTGCAAAGATGAATATTTGATTTGATTTGAGACATATATTGATTGATGTTACAGGGATAAAATATTGATGATGGACTTTTAAATTCATAGATGTTAGTAGATTTTATTCTCTACTTAACTCTTCTAATGAATTGTTGTTTCCGCTGTAGTTGTTGATCTAAAACTTGTTGTCTATTGTATTCTATCAGATTTTTCCCTGTTGAAGACTAAGGATAATTTGTTGTACATTATCTTAGTCATAATATTCTTTACTGGGCTAGTTGAGCTCACCCTTTTCCTTGTTGTCCCATTTTTCTTCTCAGGAGGCGAGAATGTAGCGAGTACTAGTCGGGTATGGAATGAAGGTTCTAGAGAGAGTTGTTTAGTAGTCCTCACCATTTTTTGTAAAATTATGTATCAATAATTATGATGGGGATTTATTTGCATGTGAATATTCCCTAGATGACAATGTTTGTATTCAAACTCACAGCTTATGGGTGGTAAAAGTTGTAGTTGTTTCTGTACCATGTATTTGACAACTCAGAATGGGTTGGGTGGAATTGACCTATTTTGGGGGTGTCACAGTTGGTATCAGAGCTTAGGGATATAATCTATGGCGGAGATCGGGGAATAGAACTAGGAGGGGAGAGACGAGTAAATCCTTCGCTAGTGTGTCCTACCTAAGCTTATTTGTTGGTCGGTCATAATATAGGGGTATTATGTGATTTGTTAAATTGTTTAAATAACCCTTGTTTTATGGCAGTATTTGAGAATGTCGATTGAGAATATTAACAGTGAAGTAAATGAGACCGTGGAGATGCCTGTACTTACCAACGAGGAGAACGTGCAGCAGACTGGCAATGTTCCTCCTGTGAACAACGCCACTGAGTAGATGATGAACGACGGGATGTTTAGAAGTTTTTTGCAGTTCATGCAAAATCAGACGAGGGAGACTCGTGTTCAAAATACAGGAGGAAATGATAGCAATTCACGGGTGGTCACAGCTAAGCAGTTCAAAGAGTTGGGACCACCAGAATTTAAGGGAAAGCCCGATCCGATCATGGCGGAAACGTGGGTCAAACAAATTACCAAGATATTCGATGTCTTGGGATGCGTGAAGGAACAGAAGGTTCCATTCGCCACCTTTATGTTCCGTGGCGAGGCAGACTACTGGTGGGAGTCTGTGAAGCGTACACATCTAGCCGCACTAAGCATGTTATGGGAGACGTTTCAGAAACTTTTCAACGAAAAATACTTTCCTGAAAGTATTCGCCATATGAAGGAAGTGGAGTTTATTAGACTAGAGCAGAATAACATGACGGTGTCCCAGTACGAGGCGAAGTTCGCGGAGTTATCCAGGTTTGCACCTCATTTGGTGGAGAATGAGGAACGTATGACGCGGATGTTTTTGAGAGGTTTGAAACCCGCCATACGTCAGTATCTCATTTCTCATAAATTTTCTATCTATTCAGATGTTGTCAACATGGTTCAGTTGTTAGAGCGAGATAATGAGTACGTTCAACTGAGGGACCATAACCAGGATCATACCTAAGGTAGCAGTCATCAGAATAACGATAACCAGCGGAGAAAGAAGAATATGGACAAAGGCGGTAACCACTCTGGTGGTAATCGTGGCCATGAAAATAGAAGAAGCGAGTCGGGATGAGATTTTAAAAAGAGAAGATTTAACAACGACCATGTGAAGACGACAGTGCCAGCAGCAACTGGTTCCAAGGGAGGAGAAAGATCACTGGTCGTATGTTATAAATGCGGGAACGAGGGACATATCAGCCCAAACTGCCCACAACAGTTCAAGGTATGCTATAATTGTGGAAAGGAAGGACATATCGCTCGAGAGTGTACGGTAGCGAAACCAATTCCAGCGGGGATGGTGATTCAAAAGGCTGTCCCAGAAAAGTCAAAGTCAACGGTTTCTGGAAGAGCGTTTGTCGTGACCGGTCAAAATGAGAGGAACCCGAACGAAGTTAGCACGGGTTAGTTAATTATAATTCTTGCGAAGTTTATACCTTACTAGGTACTGGTTCTACCCATTCTTTTATCTCTCTTGCTTGCGCTCAACGTTTGAACTTGACTACGGAGAAATTAGACTTTGACCTATTTATGGAGACTCCGTTAGGAGAAACTTTCATTACATCTGTTGTTTAGAAATCTTGCTTGATTCATGTTGGCACTATCACATTACCTGTTAACCTTATTTCTATAGAGATATTTGCTTTTGATGTGATTTTAAGGTTAACTATTCATCATGCCAAAATTAATTGCTTTTGTAAGGTTGTTAGTTTTCATATTCCTAAGCAACCTGATATTCGAACTCAAGCAATCAAACCATTGAAGTCAAACATTTTTATATCAAGCCATGAAGTCATTCGTTTATTGAAAAATGGATGTCATGTTTTCTTAGCCCAAGTCATGGACTTGAACAAAAGTACATCAGATTTGAGTGATATTTCTGTTGTTTGTTAATTTCCTGATGTATTTTCTGAAGAATTTCTTGGCTTATTCCCAAAGCCTGATATTAAATTTTGTATCGACTTTGAACCCAGTACAAAACTCATTTCTAAAATCTCATATCGAATGGCTCCTATTGAACTTCAGGAGTTAAAAACCCAACTGTAGAAGTTGATACCCGAGCCTTTATCTGATGACTTCCTTTGTGGAATACACCGAAGCCAGACTCTTTGTAGGGGACCTCATATTCGTGCGGTAGTAAACTGATAGGTGCTGTTGTGACGTGTTATCCAAGATTGGGATGTGAATCATAGTTGATAACAACCTAAGTCGGTAATCGAAATACGTAGCTTTCTAGGCTTAGTTGATTATTATCGGAGATTCGTTTAAGGATATTCTCGAATCGCTATTCCATTAACGCAGCTGACTCGTAGAGATACAAAATTCGAATGGAGCAAGGAATGTGGGAAGAGCTTCGAAGAACTCAAGAGGAGACTCATTTCAGCACATGTTCTGACCATGCCGTCTTGGAAAAGCGAACGTGGTAGCTGACGTGTTGAGTAGAAGATCGTATACGAGTACGAATGCGATATTGGCAAAGATCCATTTCGTATAATTTACAAATAATAGAGATGGAGATGAAAACTCTAGGTACCCACGTGATGATATACGAGTATAATCGATAAAGTTAAAGCTGTTCAAGCTTCACACCGGAGCTGATGAATTTGAAGAAGGAGGTGCAAGAAGTTGTTATTCCAAAAGCGAGAATTGGCAATGTGAGCAAAGCTCAAACCTTCGATTTATTAATCCATTTGAAATTCTAGATCGAATAGGAATTGTGGCCTATAGACTCGTTTTACCGCCAGGTATAATGCGTGTTCATAACATTTTTCACGTATCGATATTACGTAAATATGTGGACGACCCGAACCACGTCATTGAGTTAGAAATGGACAAGATAGCCGAAGAATTAATGTACGAGGAGGTACCTGTCAAGATATTGGATAGGAAAGGAGCATGTCCTACGCACGAAGGTCATACCACAAGTTAAAGTTTTGTGGAGGAATTATGCTATAGAGGAAATGACCTTGGAGTTGGAAACAGAAATAAAAGCGAGGTATCTTTACCTTTTCGAAACACCAGTTACGTACGTCAATTTCGAGGACGAAATTTCATAAGGAGGGGAGGTTGTAAGACCCCGAAAATTTTTAAATAAAAAGGAATTTTCTTTATTTATTTATTTTTTTTTTTGAAATAGTAAGGGTGAATTTGATTAATGTGGTTAGTTATGGGTAAAATGCGCAAATATTTTAAATAAGCAGGTGGTTATAAAATATTCATTGTTGTCGGGGAATATTCGTTTGGTCGTGGAATATTCTTGCTGTCGGGGAATATTCGTACGACGGCGCAGTCTTTTGTGGGCCCCATAACGGAAAACGATTGGATGAAGAAAACGACAAGTATAAGTTGTTTATAAAAAATGGCGTAGTTGTTACCGTTAATACTATTGGAATACCCGGTGGTTAAAACAAAGTAATATGCGTTGTTGCACAGTAGCACATGGTATTGCACCAATTATTGATTCTTACGTAAGAAGGCACTACTCAATAATGGTTACAGTAATTACTGTTCAGCATTTTATGTTATTGATTCAATAATTGCTGCATTGATATTTTATATTACTGTTGTTTCAATAATTGTCATTACACAGTATTTTCCATTATCGAAGCAATAATTCATATTATCTGAATAATATTATTAGATAACATTATTGGCAATGTCTAGAAAGTTCTGTCTAAGGAGAGGTTTGGTCACCTAATTGCGCGCCAGTAAGGAGAAATTCTTATTGGAAATCCCCCACTTTCCTGGGAACTGCCTAGTTGTCAATATTGTGATTCTGTAATATTATTTGTGAATAATTAATTATTGATTCATATGATGAGGAAAATATTGATTTTATGTGGATATAGATGGAGAAAATTTTTAATGTGACAATTGTTGAAAATTAATATTTTATCTTTTTCTGATAAAATAATTCATTTAAATTTATTATTTTAATAATATATTAATGGTGATATTTTTATAATGAATGTGGGATATATGAGTATATGAGGAGGAAGAGTATTTTTGTGGCATTAAATATTTAACACATATTTTGTGTGTCGGTGGACCCTATTCTTGACTGAAAATTTGATTATAGCCTGTACAATCACCCGTTTGTGGATTTCGGTCAATTTCTGTTTGGAATTTAGAAAAACTTTCTTCTGCAAAGTTGTAGAGAATTGAATTTCCTATAAAAACTCGAGAGATTTGAATTTTCTGACAAAAGGGCTATTTATTATGAATTATTGAAGTTCCGAAGCTCCGAAATAATTGATTTCTGGAAGTTTTAATTATTTATTTTATAAAAAACGTTTTTTTTACTTCTTCTAGAAGGGAGCATGTGATTTGAATGTGTTGAATGCAGATTTTCAGATTCAAGAAGTGTACGTAGAGAATTTATAATAATTATTATTATTTTATTAAATTTTCTGCTTTGGTGTTCTAAGCAATTTCCTATAAATAGGTGCTTAGGTTAGAATTGAAAATCACACCAGAAACTGAAGTTTTCTCTCTCTATATTATCGAGCATATTCTTGTGAGTATTTTGAGTATACTTTGAGTATTGCTATACGGTGCAAGTTCAAGTCATAGCCTATATTCGGTGTTTCAACTAGAAGTACTGTCTTTCGAGGTAAGGGATGTTATTTTCTTCTTAAATGATATTATTTCTTCAATATCATTATGTTGAAATATTGGTTGGAACTTTTTATCAAATTTGTAACTTTTTCATGTCGGGGTTACTATTCACGAGTTACTATTCACGAGTACTATTCACGAAGCGTGGAGATGTTTTTTGTGAAATTTCTATCTTTTGGTGTCGGAGTTACTATTCATGTATACGGCACTATTCACGTATACGACACTATTCACGAATACGACATTATTCACCGAAAAATGAAATTTCTTCTTTTTGTCCAAAATATCTATTCTGGATAGTAGCTTTGATTGGATCTATGTTTTGATCATTCTTGAATTTTACTTAAGTATGATTATTTATGAAGTATTTTGAACTCGGATTGTTTAAAGTACGAATCCTTGATACTTGTTATTTTGTTTCACTAGATTCGTTTCCTTTAAAATATTTTTCATCATCCTCAGTCCTAAATGATGGTGTTACTGAATATCTTTGGCCTGTAGTGCAAAGATGGTTGATTTTATTATGAATATCTTTGTCCCGTAGTGCAAAGATGTACAGGTGTTGAGATGAACATGAACAATTGATGAATATCTTTGGCCCGTAGTGCAAAGATGAACAGGTGTTGAGATGAACATGACCAACTGATGAATATCTTTGGCCTGTAGTGTAAAGATAAATATTTGATTTGATTTGAGACATATATTGGTTGATGTTACAGGGATAAAATATTGATGATGGACTTTTAAATTCATAGATGTTAGTAGATTTTATTCTCTACTTAACTCTTCTAATGAATTGTTGTTTCCGCTACAGTTGTTGATCTAAAACATGTTGTCTATTGTATTCTATCAGATTTTTCCCTGTTGAAGACTAAGGATAATTTGTTGTACATTATCTTAGTCATAATATTCTTTACTGGGCTAGTTGAGCTCACCCTTTTCCTTGTTGTCCCATTTTTCTTCTCAGGAGGCGAGAATGTAGCGAGTACTAGTCGGGGTATGGAATGAAGGTTCTAGAGAGAGTTGTTTAGTAGTCCTCACCATTTTTTGTAAAATTATGTATCAATAATTATGATGGGGATTTATTTGCATGTGAATATTGCCTAGATTACAATGTTTGTATTCAAACTCACAGCTTATGGGTGGTAAAAGTTGTAGTTGTTTCTGTACCATGTATTTGACAACTCAGAATGGGTTGGGTGGAATGGACCTATTTTGGGGGTGTCACATCGCATCTGTAAAATAAAATCAATCAAGTCGAACACTTAATAAAATGGGAGTGTAAAAGGTCTCAATTACTATTGAGCATCAGGGTTTGAAAAATCTCTTTTATAAAACATCACTTCCATTTCTTGCTTAAAATTAAATTTTTACATAAATTCAAACCCTGTGTATATAGGTGCGAACAAGGCCTCGTACTACTTCCAAATAAACAGCACATTGACCCACACACATACACATTCAGATAATAGTTTCTTGAAAAGAGGCGGTCACCATGGTAACACGGATGTTGGGGGGTGGCTAACACCTTTCCTCCACATAACCAAGTCCCCGGACCTTAATGAATTTCGATTTCACTGACCCGTTTAGCAGTGTCACATCACTGGGTCAATGTGCAAACCTTTTCTTGGTTGTGTTGGTACAATCATTTAAAAAACCAACTGGCGACTCTTAACAGTCCATCGTCGAAATTATACATGTCGGACCTTTTCCACTTATTTTTTCAAACAAATCTCACCTAAAATGAGAACACCAAAGAACAAGTAACGGAAAAGGACAACTAAAAATCCCGAGGTCGACAGGTGGCGACTCTGCTGGGAACTCCAGTAAGAGGACTTAAGCCGCTATTACAATCTTATCAAAACTGTTATCTACTTATGTGTGGATGTTGTATTTACATTTATGATGAATGTGTACGAATGCATTTACTTATTGCACTTAGTGCTTCGCACCATATCTGCTTGTGATATTAGTGCTTCGCACATGTCATCATTTTCATATGGTGAGACGCGATGTATGTGAATGTATGTTGTGTGGTCCCTCTACCAGGAGACTATCCCGTCGGTGTTTGATTACTGGACTCGTGGGAAGACTAATTCCCCGAGGCTCAGGAAAGGCACCACCCAAATTTGCTCCAGTTGAAAGACTAGATTAATTTCTTGTCAAGTAGATTGCGATGATTTGGGAACCTTCATGCCAAAAAGCTGCGAGAGTAACCTAAGATAGGTCAGCCTCTGATAAACCCAAAACGGAGGCAAGTCTCTTCATGATCTCATTTCAATTACTTGTAAACACAATTACTTGTAATTTTATTCCATATCTATCTCCATGTAATGAGAAAAATGAAGAAATGTGTACATATACATATTTAAATTAACATGCTACAAACAGCTGACATCCGTTTTACAGGATAAAATTCCTAAAATGGGCACATCGCATAGAATGCTATTATACACATTCCTTAAAGACTAAACTATGCGAGTCTTTCGCAGGGAACCAATCAGACCTACTACCCAGTCAAAATCCAAAAAGGCTACAGCCCTACAGTCAATTATGTCGTCATCGGACCAGACTGAACATAATCCAATTTTTCGCAAAGAATTCGACGGATTAAGAAAACAAATTACAAATTTGGTTGTTCTACTAAAAGAACTACACCAATCCAATCAGGGTCCAAAAATACCCGTGCATACTGAATCCTCCACACAAGGAGGCACCCATGTCATTACAATACCTAAATTGCAGCTGGATACGATCAACAAAACTCATGATGCTACCCATCCCACTGGAGATCCAGACACCGGTGACATCAAAAAGAAAGTCCTCCAAATGGAAGAGACCCTTCGTGCTATCAAAGGAATTGGAACACACAGGAGTGTTTCATATTCTGATCTTTGCATTTTCCCTGGTGTTCATTATCCAAAAAAGTTTAAAACTCCTGACTTTGAAAAATATGATGGGTTGGGAGATCCTTACATACATTTAAAGGTGTTTATTGGAGAACTTGGATTTACAGAGGAAGAAAAACTCAGAATGCAATTATTCCAGAAAAGTCTAACTAGAGAAGCCCGTTCGTGGTACACAAGATTAGACAACTCAAAGATCCATAGTTGGGAAGAGCTAGCACACGTTTTCCTCACTCAATACAACTTTCAATCTCAGATGGCTCCTGATCAGTATCAAATTACCAAGATCAAGAAACAATCTAACGAGTCTTTCAGAGAGTATGCCCAAACGTGGAGGCTTCTGGCTGCCCAACTTAGTCCTTCCATGATAGAATCAGAGATGGTCATGACTTTTATAGACATACAAGAAGCTCCTTTCTATGAAAGAGTTTTAACAGGCATCGGCAAACCATTTTCTAAAATGGTCAAACATAGGGAGATGGTTGAGATGGGATTGAAGTCCAGAAAGATTCAAGACCTAGCTGCACTCAAAGTTATTGTTGATCACATCTAATCCAGAAATTATGGAAACAACCCCCGTAGGGTTCATAAAAAGAAAGAGGAAGATATTTCCCTGATACTACAAGGTCAAAAAGGTAGTCAGAATATGTCTGTTCAAAGGAGAAACTACAATCCCTTTCAAGCACAGTCTGTGAAACCTCCAATACCAAAAGGTGGAGAAGTCAAATGCCCTCGAGTGTTTACACCCTTAGGGGATACCCTCGAGAACATTCTTAATCTTCTGACAACACAGAAGAAAATTACACATCTTCTTCCACCAGCCAGCCCTAATAGACGGGGTTTCAATGCTGCTCAGAAATGTGCTTATCATGCCGGGGCACCAGGACATGATACTCAGGATTGTTGGACCTTGAAACACAAGATTCAAGACCTGATAGACAACAGTGACATCATGGTCACCAAACTAGATCAGCCTCACGTTAAAGACAACCTTCTTCCGCAACACAAAGAAGAAGAGGTCAACATGATCAACTGGAGCAACGGACAGAGTTCCAATTTTAGCTATGAATCCGCCCAGACCCTCAAAGACGGTGTTGACAAATGGGATTATTCCAGGTTCCAGTTCAAAATGGAACGATAGATGAAAGCTCTATGAAAGCAAATTGAACAATTGGCAGAACTGGTGACTTATCAGCATCAAGTGACACATTAATTAATCAGCCAGGAGTATGCTAGTCTCCTACCTCTTGTCATGAATATTCCCTCGTCACTTTCTAAAAATGAAATGCTGGAAGACAAAGTTACAAAGAGAGTAAATGCCAAAGCACGTAGGGATTTTGCCAACAAAAGGGAATTCACATATTTAGGCCAACCTATGGAGGAAATCCTTCAGATGTTAATCAATAAAAGAAGGATCAGTTCCCTTCTACCTCCAATCAACCCCCGTTCAGGGCGGTACAACTCTGATGGAGTATGTCAATATCATTCCCAGTCTCGCGGTCATAGCACAGAAGAATGTTGGGCACTCTGCCACCTCATCCAAAATCTAATTGACAGTGGTGTCCTGCACTTAGCAGACGATAATACTATGCTACATGCAAGTAAGAATACAGGTCCTACTAAGTGGAAGAGTGTGGTAGCAGTCATATCCACTGAAACTGATGGGGCTAAAAAATTACTCACAACGCCAACAATTCACCTCAAGGGAAGCAACAATCCTTTAAAAGTGGTCGCTCCGAGCCGATTAATTTGTCTTGCAGAGCACAATATGCTATTGTTAGCTTGCGTAAAGTTCTGTGGAATTATGGAGAAGGTGAAGGATCCACCTCACATATAAATGCTATAGTGTCGAAGGAAAATCTACTATATCTTCCCCAATGAGTTATGAAGCCTACCATCAAATCAAAGGGGAAAATGCACATGGAGAAGATTGAAAAATTGTAAAGCCCCCAAACTCGGGTACTTGAAACCCAAACTCGGTGCTTCACGATACCATTTCTATGAGCGGAATAATACTAATAATAATAACAATAATATAAAAATTCAACTTAACTTACATTTATCAGAGTCTAATCTTAAATATGTAACTTTTACCATATTCTTTACATGTTATATAATACATATCATTGTCTATACGTTGTCTAACTATTACAAAAGACACCATTAATTATGTTTTGTTTGCTTTCCTTTTTACTTGTTCTTGTCTGAACTTTCGGGTTGATCATTCCTAGCTGAAAACATTTAAATTTAAGCAAGAATGAGCATTTGGGTGCCCCGCAAGTAATAACAATTAAAAATATAATAAGCTAAAATAAATAAATATTTTCTTTGTACATCACTTCTACAATGAATTTATAGTTGTGAAGTAAACTGAACCGATAATAATAACATAACAATTTTATCTCAAATTTTTGAAACTACGTATTGACTATATATATAGGGTAGTTGACATACTATGAACATTATTTTTAGTTTTCGCTAAGGTTTAGCAGAACTTCATCTGCAAACCGTCATAACTTACGGGCGCGAGTGTGATCATCCCAATGAGCCCTGTATTGATCAATACTACATTACAAGAACGATAGGATCGTTCACTCTGTCCGCCTTGGGCGCATAAAAGTTTTCCCGTGATCGGGATGTTCATACTTAGCCTGGAATCCGAACCAAAAAAATTTGATTGGATACAAAAAGATTTTAACTTATTCAACGATATTTCTGAATTTGTGTCAAGCTGGGTCAAATAGCTTAGACGGCTTATATATATATATATATATATATATATATATATATATATATCAACATGTGATTAAATACAATGATTATCCAAGTGGGGACACTTGTATAACCATATATAGAAATTAACGAACAGAATATAGCATAATAATAATATAATTTTGAAACTTCTTACTCATGTCCATTGCATAAAGGAAATGCAAAGGTAGGATACTTGCCTGATGCGCTGCTTACAGTTCGTAACTTAGTTCTATCTTTATATAACACCTATCAGTAATAAGATCATTTGATCGATTAGAATAACATACTATAACACATATCACGTCTTATTGTAGTCAACACATAATCTAATCACATTGTCACATATGTTTAACAACCATTGAATCACAAATAAACAAGTATTTAATCAAATTATCTAAGTCCAGATCAATTTCTGAAATATGTCGGTGTACCGACGGTTTTATCAGGTAATTATTGAGTCTAAGAATCTTTATCGATGTTCAATATCTATTTAGATTATTTAAGTAACAGTTATATCATTTTTAAATGACTTGCAATAATTTTTAAACATTTATTATAATTTATTCTAATTTTCCAAACACCTAAATTATTATAAAATGATTTAAATATCAAATAATTCTATTATCATTAATATTTATTTAATATTAAACCATTAATAAAACTATTGCCAAAATATTAAAATTATTTATAATAACTGAAATTATTTTTAAAGTACCAATATTACCCTAAATGATTTTTTTAAAACAATTTCAATTATTTTTAAATAATTACCATTAATATTAAATTATTACTACATTATCTATTAAATATTAAAAGTCATTAATTTTAACTTAAAATATTTTTAATTCATTAATATCCTTAACAAATGATTTTTAAATAAATAAAACCATTATAAAACTATTTATTTAATATAATTATTAAATAAACTTAATATCATTTATTATTAAATTAATATCATTAATATTAAATTATTAATGGAATTATCCTTTAAATATTAAAAGTTATATTTTATAACTTAAAATATCTTTAAACAATTTATTTTCATTTTAAATGATTTTTATAATATTAAAATCATTTTTAAACTAATTTATTTAATATGAATATTAAATAATTCTAATATCATTAATAATAAATTAATTAATGAAATTTACCTTTAAATATTAAGAGTTATATTTTATAACTTAAATTTTTTTAAAACAATTTACTTTTATTTAAAATGATTTTTTTCTAATATTAAAATAATTTTTAAACTAATTTATTTAATATAATTATTAAATAATTCTAATATCATTAATAGTAAATAATTATTATTTTTCATGACAAAATATCAAAAGTTATATTTTATAACTTAAAATATTTTTATAATCCTTAAATCATTTTTCTATAATTTTTAAATCATTATTTCTATTTTCCATCATTTATTTAATACATTTATTAAATAACTTAAATATTAATAATATTAATTAATTAATGAAATTCATCAGAAAATATTAAAAGTTCCATATATAACTCAAAAATATTTTAAAACACTTTATTCTTATTTAAAATGATTTTTATAACATTAAAATCATTTTTTTCTAATTTATTTAATACACAAATTAAATAAATTAAATATCATTAATATTCAAATAATTATAAATATTAATGAAAATGTCCCAAATACTTAAAAGTTATTTTTCATAATATGAACTAATTTTTAAAATAATTTTTAGAATTTATTTTCTATTTTTAATCATTTTTCAAAAATTCAGGATATAAAAATAAAAGAAACCGTCGCTATAGGCTATAACGACACTAAGCGTCGCTGTTGGTATTCTTGAGCTCAAGAACACTGACTGCTTCGTGTTCGAGGTCCCTAGTTTGACCATTTGTTAAACTCGATTCTTGTATCTCCTGTCCCATCTAAAACTTACATATTGTAGTGTTAATGTAACTCTACAAATTTCAATAATTAGTTTGATCATATAACAAATTAACAAGACGATCTATGCCATCAAAGTACCCGTCAGACGGTTTCTGGGTTTTCCTAGAAACCCAGCAGTTCATATAGGTACATTCTAAGTCATTTTAAGCTAAGTTCGGTTCATGATTTTGATGGATTGATAGTTCAAACTAGTAGTATATATGACAAGGAACAATGACATATCAAGATCACATTTCCACAACATCTAAATCATCAGCTACATGTCGGTCAAAGGCAATTAGAAACAATAGGCTAACGATTTCTGGAAATTCCAGAAACATGTATTCGTGATCAACAAGCCTATTTTGACAATCTACTATGTTTGATCTGTTGCTTGTTTAAAATATCTAAAGCCACCAATATACAGTACATATACAAGGCTATAAACTGGATACAAATATATCATTATAACACTTATAACTGGACAGATCAAAGGCTTAGAAAATTATGTCAGACGCTGCTAAAAGCTTTCTAGGTTACCCATATTTTTAGAAAATCATGGTCGGTCAACGACCTTTGACCATTAATAACTTCTAATATATGACAGATCTGACCCTAATTCAAGCTTCAGAATAAAAGATCTAATGACATATTACCAATATAAAACATAAAACATCTGAAATCATTAACAACAAAAGATTTAAAGGGTCTCACATTTGTTTGTCAAACTCATTTAAAAAATTTTCCAAATTTTCAAAATCATCAAATCTGAGCTTCTAGATGTTATGGATCTAACATCTAGCAACCCAGATCACTTAACTAGACTCCATACAACATATTTTAACACTTAAACACCAAATCCAACATAGCATACAAGATCAAAATTTTTAGTTTAGGTTTATACCTTTCTTGGATAATTTCTGGATTCTGGACTAATGATATATTAAGGGAAGTGGTGGGGCTTGTCTAGGGAGCTGATATACCATAATATTTTCATGGGTTTTTAGTGAGAGAGAGTTGGTGAGAGCTTGGGAATGAAATGGGCTAAATGGTGTTCTTTCTCTCTCCAAATCTATTTATATGAGACTTGAAATTTATAAGGCTGATCTAGTGGCTGATCTTGCTGAGATTTTTGTCACATGGTGTATCCAATTTGGTCACCAACTCCCTATCTTGCTAGATTTACAAGTTATCTTAAATAATTGCAAGAGGGGTAATTTGGTCTTTCGCTTTTATTTTTAATGGCAATTTTTCAAACATGACAAACCCTTAGGGTTTAACCCTAAGGGTTTAACCCTAAGGTTAGCACAAATTTGAAATTCTATGATTTTTTTTGTTTAGGGTTTGTGCAAAATGTTAGTTTAAAAAAATAAAATAAAATTATGGTTTTCCTTAATTAGATTAGATTTCTAATTACTTTATACAAGAACATTAGGGTATTAATTATTTAATAATTATTGTTAACCTTACTAATTTAGCAATTAGGGTTTATAATTAGTAATTAGGTTTAATAATTACTAATTAGGGTTATTAAATATAGAAATTAGGGTTTCTAGAAATTTAATATTTTAAAATGTTAATTAGGGTTTACCTAATTAATCAAAAAAATCATATATCATCGTTACATAATAATCCTGAACTCATAATTGAGTTTCAATTTAGGGTTTCCATTTGGCAATATACTAATTATTATCTAAGGTTTCTAATTTTGGTAAATAGGGTTTTAATTGGAAATAAGGTTTTCTAAATTTTAATTAGGGTTTACCTAATCAAATCCTTAAAATTAATCTTAATCACATAACACAATTACACGACAATTTTGTTCTCTAATTTGGGTTTCAAATTAGTGTTTAGCACAGTAAAACTAGGATTTTCAAATATTGCACCATAATTGACTAACCATTCTCAATACGTACATACAGTACATATTTAGAGCACTGAAAAATCAAAATATAATATTATTATATTATTATTCTCATCCATTGATAAAAATCAAAAATTAGGATTTGGATTCCATATCTGATTTATCTGGCATATATACCTTTATTAATTAATTAAAATAATTAACTTAATTAATATAAATTAAATTCATATAATAAAATAATTATTATAATAATTCTAATAACCATTTCATATATTATTTATATAATATAAAATCATATTTTCATGAAAAATAATTAATAAAAACATTTCTACTATAAAACTAATTATTATAAGAATATAGTTTATAATGTGCAATAATTCTAAAATAAACTTATTTGTAAACATTCATGTAATTAATATATTTTTATTTATTACATAATTACAAATACACATTATCTTGTACAAATCCTCATCTTTAAAATAAAATAAAATAAAAAAAATTTATACGCAAAATTTCTGATTTAATTGTATAGAAAATATCGGGTTGTTACATTCATCCTCCCTTATAAGGATTCCGTCCCCGGAATCACCATTTTAAAACCTATATATACCAGGGTACATAGCATACACAATCATTACAAGTAAATCTCGATCAAAATTGATCGAACTGATCTTTAACTATTCAGCATAAAGCTTTTCTATCTGCTTATACGAAAAATTGATTTCTAATAGAACTCAATTTTCTCCTTCAAATTAATTTATAAAATAATTTAATATATATAAGAAAATAATATATAAGAAATAAAATTAGTTTGAGTAATACATGGAGTTGCATCCCCGGCTGCTACAGTTTCTTGAACGGTCATGTTGAAGACGTTTGCGGTTGATTTCGTTGGTTTGATTGTTGATGTTTGTCCCGTTGTCGCCAATGTCCTGTTGACTTTCCTTATTTGCGCATTCCTTGGACAGTCTTTTGTTTGTGCATTCCTTGAAAGCTACCTCAATGAGGTGGTTGATTTGAAAAGTGTAGTACCAGCCCCTGAAATGATAGTATAACTGATAGGTAAAGTATAGTTAAAGAATATGTGGTCGATGTAGAGTTCTTAAACTCATATGTTTGTGGTGAGTTCTTAAACTCATAATGTATGTTACGTTGGACGAACTAGGTGTAGTTACGTATGAATGGATTATTGAGGACAATGGAAATAGACATATTTCAAAGTAATAGATCCTTAGTTGAGGCGTAAGAAATAAGTAGTACTAGTATTACTTGAATATGTATGATTCTGTGTTATGTATATGATAGGTATATTTGTATAAGGTAATATTTTTCAAATTTTGTATAAGTTGTGGCAGCGATTCCTGACTTTTGAGTCACAAAGGGATAGTGGATGATTAAAGCAATATATGTTATGGTATGTCAAGTGATATGAGTATGAATTTATATGGGATTAATGAAATAAGTTGGTATAAAGATAGTAGTTAATTATATAAGTACTAGTTAATGCAGAAAACCAAAATTTTAAAATCTAATATTTTGAGTAAATGATTATTCGAATAGAAAGTTTTGTGTTATACGATTATACGTATACGATAAGGCTTAGAATAAAGAATAAATTGTGATAATACCGCCATGGAAACGAAAACGAAATACACGGACAGAAGAACATGTCAAAAAAGCTGGAAGAGAACCAGACCCGATACAGAATTTTGCGAATATGGGCGATCAAGCTATGCAGAACGGAATACCAGTCGCTGGAAGATCAGCCAGATAATCGATCGACGAACGTCAAAGACTTCAAGACATTCAGACCACCATGATTTAGAGGATCAGCTAACCATGTAGTAACGGTTGTGATAGCTAGGATAACAAAGGGGCAAAAGATAGTTTTGGCACCTATACGATAAAAAGAAAAGAGATAAAGGGCAAGTCTTTGTGTTTTAAGTGTGAATCAATGGAGTATAAGGTGGAAGACTGTCCAATAAGGAGAAAGAAGGCAAACAAGGAAAGGTAGCAGGACATTGGCAACGACGGGACAAACATCAACAATCAAACCAACGAAATCAACTGCAAACGTCTTCAACATGACCGTTCAAGAAATCAACCACCTCATTGAGGTAGCTTTCAATGTGAGCCTCTGTTTTAGCTGTTAGCTTTGATATTAGCTCGGGGGTATGGGTTTATTCCTACTTTACGTCCTGAGGGTATCCTAAAACTTTTCTATCTGACATCTACACACCTTAGTTATCCTGATTATCAATTTATATACACACAGCAAATAATGGATTTATACAAGTTATCTTTTATTTTGTTTAACGATGAACTAATTCAATTCATCTCCTTTTTAAACTCTATATGAGTTAATTGTATTTTCAATGTTTCCCTCTGTTCCAAGGTTATAGCCTAAGGTCTAAGCCACCTAAGGTTTTTAACCCTAAGCTCTGATACCAACTTGTAAAGCCCCCAAACTCAGGTACTTGAAATTCGAACTCGGTGCTTCACGATACCATTTCTATGAGCAGAATAATACTAATAATAATAACAATAATATAAAAATCCAACTTAACTTACATTTATCAGAGTCTAATCCCAAGTACGTAACCTTTACTATATTCTTTACATGATATATAATACATATCATTGTCTATATATTGTCTAACTATTACAAAAGACATCATTAATTATGTTCTGTTTGCTTTCCTTTTTACTTGTTCTTATCTGAACCTTCGGGTTGATCATACCTAGTTGAAAATATTTAAATTTAAGCAAGAATGAGCATTTGGGTGCCCCGCAAGTAATAACAATTAGAAATATAATTAGCTGAAAGAAATAAATATTTTCTTTGTACATCACTTCTACAACAAATTTATAGTTGTTAAGTAAACTGAACCGATAATAATAACATAACAATTTTATCTCAAATTTTTGAAACTACGTATTGACTATATATATAGGGTAGTTGATATACTATGAACATTATTTTTAGTTTTCGCTAAGGTTTAGCAGAACTTCATCTACAAACCGTCATAACTTACGGGCGCGAGGGTGATCATCCCAATGAGCCCTGTATTGATCAATACTACATTACAAGAACGATAGGATCGTTCACTCTGTCCGCCTTGGGCGCATAAAAGTTTTCCCGTGATCGGGATGTTCATACTTAGCCTAGAATCCGAACCAAAACAATTTGATTGGATAGAAAAAGATTTTAACTTATTCAACGATATTTCTGAATTTGTTTCTAGCTGGGTCAAATAGCTTAGATGGCTTACATATATATATATATATATATATATATATATATATATATATATATATATATATATATATATATATATTCTGTTCTTTAATTTCTATACACTTGGATAATCATTGTATTTAATCACATATTGATATATATATATATATATATATATATATATATATATATATATCTGAATTATCATATACTAACATGTTGATAAACAATGATCAGATATAGAATATATCACAATAGGGTTAATAATATTGCATAATAATAACATAATTCTGAAACTTCTTACTCATGTCCATTTCATAAAGGAAATGCAAAGGTAGGTTACTTGCTTGATGCGCTGCTTACAGTTCGTAACTTAGTTCTATCTTTATAAAACACCTATCAGTAATAAGATCATTTGATCGATTAGAATAACATATTATAACACATAACACTGCTTATTGCAGTCATCACATAACCTAATCACATTGTCACGTATGTTTAACAACCATTGAATCACAAATAAACAAGTATTTAATCAAATTATCTATGTCCAGATCAATTTCTGAAATATGTCGGTGTACCGTACCGACGGCTTTATTGGGTAATTATCGAGCCTAAGACTCTTTATCAAAGTTCAATATCTATTTAGACTATTTAAGTGGCAGTCATATCATTTTTAAATGACTTGCAATAATTTTAAAACATTTATTATAATTTATTCTAATTTTTCAAACATCGAAATCATTATAAAATAATTTAAATATCAAATAATTCTATTATCACTAATATTTAATTAATATTAAACCATTAATGAAACTATTGCCAAAATATTAAAGTTATTTATAATAACTGAAATAATATGAAAGTACCAATATTACCCTAAAATGATTTTTTTAAAACAACTAAAATCATTTTTAAATAATTACCATTAATATTAAAATATTACTACATTATCTATCAAAATATTAAAAGTCATTAATTATAACTTAAAATATTTTTAATTCATTAATATCCTTATTAAATGATTTTTAAATAAATAAAATCATTTTAAAACTATTTTTTTAATATAATTATTAAATAAACTTAATATCATTTATTATTAAATTAATATCATTAATATTAAATTATTAACAAAATTATCCTTTAAATATTAAAAGTTATATTTTATAATTTAAAATATCTTTAAACATTTTATTTTTATTTTAAATAATTTTTATAATATTAAAATCATTTTAAAACTAATTTATTTAATATAATTATTAAATAATTCTAATATCATTAATAATAAATTAATTAATAAAATTTACCTTTAAATATTAAAAGTTATATTTTATAACTTAAATTTTTTTAAACTATTTATTTTCATTTAAAATAATTTTTTTCTAATATTAAAATCATTTTAAAACTAATTTATTTAATATAATTATTAAATAATTCTAATATCATTAATAGTAAATAATTATTATTTTTCATGACAAAATATCAAAAGTTATATTTTATAACTTAAAATATTTTTATAATCTTTAAATCATTTTTCTATAATTTTAAATCATTATTTCTATTTTCCATAATTTATTTAATACATTTATTAAATAACTTAAATATCAATAATATTAATTAAGTAATGAAATTCATCAAAAAATATTAAAAGTTCCATCTATAACTCAAAAATATTTTAAAACACTTTATTCTTATTTAAAATGATTTTTATAACATTAAAATCTTTTTACTCTAATTTATTTAATACACTAATTAAATAAATTAAATATCATTAATATTCAAATAATTATAAATATTAATGAAAAATGTCCCAAATACTTACAAGTTATTTTTCATAATTTAAACTAATTTTTAAAACCATTTTTAGAATTTTTTAGAATTTATTTTCTATTTTTAATCATTTTTTGGAAATTAAGAAAATAAAAATAAAAGAAACTGTCGCTATAAGCTATAACGACACTAAGCGTCACTGTTGGTGTTCTTGAGCTCAAGAACACTGACAGCTTCGTGTTCGAGGTCCCTAGTTTGACCACTTTTTAAACTCGATTCTTGCATCTAATGTCCCATCTAAAACTTACATATTGTAGTGTTAATTTAACTCTACAAGTTTCAATAATTAGTTTGATTATAGAACAACTTAACAAGACGATCTATGCCATCAAAGTACCTGTCAGACGGTTTTTGGGTTTTCCCAAAAACCTAGCAGTTCATATAGGTACTTTCTAAGTCATTTTAAGATAAGTTCGGTTCATAATTTTGATGGATTGATAGTTCAAACTAGTAGTATACATGACAAGGAACAACGACATATCAAGATTACATTTCCACAACATCTAAATCATCAGCTGCAGGTCGGTCAAAGGCTGTTAGAAACAATGGGCTAACGATTTCTGGAAATTCCAGAAACATGTAATTGTGATCAACAAGCCTAGTTTGACCATCAACTATGTTCGATCCGTTGCTTGTTTAAAATATCTAAAGCCACCAATATACAGTACATATACAAGGCTGTAAACTGGATACAAATATATCATTATAACACTTATAACCGGACAGATCAAAGGCTTAGAAAATCATGTCAGACGCTGCTAAAAGCTTTCTAGGTTACCCAGATTTTTAGAAAGTCATGGTCGGTCAACGATCTTTGACCATGAATAACTTCCAATATATGACAGATATGACCCTGATTCAAGCTTCAGAACAACGATCTAATGACATATTACCAATATAAAACATAAAACATCTGAAATCATTAACAACCAAAGATTTAAAGGGTCTGACATTTGTTTGTCAGAGTCTTTTTAAAAAATTTCCAAATTTTCAAAAATAATCAAATCTGAGCTTCTAGATGTTATGGATCTAACATCTAGCAACCCAGATCACTTAACTAGACTCCATACAACATATTTTAACACTTAAACACCAAATCCAACATAGCATACAAGATCAAAATTTTTAGTTTAGGTTTATACCTTTCTTGGATAATTTCTGGATTCTGGACTAATGATATGTTAAGGGAAGTGGTGGAGCTTGTCTAGGGAGCTGATATACCATAATATTTTCATGGGTTTTTAGTGAGAGAGAGTTGGTGAGAGCTTGGGAATGAAATGGGCTAAATGGTGCTCTTTCTCTCTCCAAATCTATTTATATGAGACTTGTAATGTATAAGGCTGATCTAGTGGCTGATCTTGCTGAGATTTTTGTCACATGGTGTATCCAATTTGGTCACCAACTCCCTATCTTGCTAGATTTACAAGTTATCTTGAATAATTGAAGAGGGGTAATTTGTTCTTTTCGCTTTTATTTTTAATGGCAATTTTGTAAACAGGACAAACCCTTAGGGTTTGGCCCTTAGGGTTTAACCCTAAGTTTAGCACAAATTTGAAATTCTAGGATTTGTTGTTTAGGTTTGTGCAAAATTTTAGTTTAAAAAAAATAAAATAAAATTAGGGTTTTCCTTAATTAGATTAGATTTCTATTACTTTATACAGGAACATTAGGGTATTAATTATTTAATAATTATTGTTAACCTACTAATTTAGCAATTAGAGTTTACAATTACTAATTATGTTTAATAACTACTAATTAGGGTTACTAAATATAGAAATTAGGGTTTCTAGATATTTAATATTTCAAAATGTTAATTAGGGTTTGCCTAATTAATCAAAAAAATCATATATCAGTGTTACATAATAATCCCAAACTCATAATTGAGTTTCAATTTAGGGTTTCCATTTGGCAATATACTAATTATTATCTAAGGTTTCTAATTTTGGAAATTAGGATTTCTAAATTTTAATTAGGGTTTACCTAATCAAATCCTTAAAATTAATCTTCATCACATAACACAATTACACAACAATTTTGTTTTCTAATTTGGGTTTCAAATTAGGGTTTAGCACAGTAAAACTAGGATTTTCATATATTGCACTATAATTGACCAACCATCCTCAATACGTACATACAGTACATATTTATAACATTGAAAAATTAAAATATAATATTATTATATTATTATTCTCGTCCATTGATAAAAATCCAAAATTAGGGTTTGGATTCTATATCTGATTTATCTGGCATAAATACCTTTATTAATTAAGTTAAAATAATTAACTTAATTAATATAAATTAAATTCATATAATAAAATAAAATAATTATTATAATAATTCTAATAACCATTTCATATATTATTTATATAATATAAAATGATATTTTCATGAAAATAATTAATAAAAATATTTCTACTATAAAACTAATTATTATAAGAATATAGTTCATAATGTACAATAATTCTAAAATAAACTTATTTGTAAACATTCATATAATAAATATATTTTTATTTATTACATAATTACATATACACATTATCTTGTACAAATCCTCATCTTTAAAAAAAACTATACGCAAAATTTCTGATTTAATTGTATAGAAAATATCGGGTTGTTACAAAAATTCCTCAGCACTATGGGTCATAACGAAGCCAAAGTGGTTTTAAGCTTAAAAGAAGTTCCACAACAGATATCAATTTTGGACTTGGTCCTAACTTTTCAGAATCGCCGGAAGGTCTTGTTGAGAGGTTTTAGAAGAAGCATATCTACCGACATCAGTTGACTACGGAAAAATTCAACATCTAGTTAATCAAATTTTCACAACAATGTGATATCTTTACTGATGAGGACATACCACCTGAAAGGATCGGTCATTGCAGCCGTTTGCACCATAGCGTCTGTGTCCTCCGAATAATAATGTTAGCTGGAGTCTTAATAAATGGAGGTTCATCTCTAAATATCTGTCCCATACGCACCATTGGTGAAGATGAATATCAATCTCAACCGAATTCGGAGTAGCCATACTAGCAGCAAAGCGTTGATGGAGTCCCGTCGGAATTCGGCAGAGTAATTGAACAAAAATACCAATCGGAAATTGGTCCCCATACATTTTGCTGTATCTTTCCACGTACTCAAAGATAGCATTCCGGGATACAAACCTGCTCTGGGACTACCATGGATCCATATGGCTGGGGCAGTCCCCCTCCACGCTTCAGAATAGTTGGAAATACATTATCAACAATAGTCTGGTCACGGTCAACGCTGAACCAGAGTGTCCTAAATACGGGGACATGCCATTCATCAATGCCAATGTAGATGTTAAATCGGTTAGTTTTCATGCCTTAGAAGTAAGCAATACCCAATACCATGCTATTGGAATTCCATTACCCGAACCCAAGATTTCTGTCGAGGTAATGTCGGCTACTCAAGAAATGATGTCATTGGGTCATAAGTCGGAACAAGGGTTGGGTAAAGATTTCCAGGGTATCAAGTACCCAATTCGATTAACCAAGTAAACTGGAATAGCTGGGCTAGGCTATTCTACCAGTTCTAGTCACCGGAATCCTCATAAGCATCAGCAGATTCCTTCAGCTTCAACCATGCGATGTTTATCTTCGCCTTCAAACTCTGAGTCCGCACAACCTTCTGTAAAGGTGTCGGCCAATGTAATGGCTATGCTATTTCCCAAGCCGGTACCTGAAGGAGAAAGAAGTCTTTGTTCCAAATCCCGCAGTGGAA